>JANZLQ010000078.1:45290093-45300599 GCA_026212715.1 Elanus axillaris
GAGGGGGCTGTCTGTGGAGACATGATGGGGGTCTTGAGGAAAGGGGTGCAGCCCTTTTCCTACCAGTCCCAGGGAAAATGCTTTTGGGAAGGCCAACCTTGAAGATGTTTTCTTGCATCCTGATCTTCGTGTCTTTCGAAGACCAGTCTCCTACAAGGGGCAGTGCTGGAGCTGAGTGGGAGGTGCCTGGGCCAAACAAGGTCTGAGACTCTTGACACTTCTCTTTTAGGGCATTCTCCTCAAACGCAGTGGCAAGTCTCTCAACAAGGAGTGGAAGAAGAAGTACGTGACTCTGTGTGACAACGGAGTCCTCACCTACCACCCCAGCCTGCATGTAAGTACAGCGCTGGGTTGGGTAGAGGAGTGGGGTGGGACAGAGCAGTGTCCTCCTTCGTGCTATGGCTTCTGCTGCAGGTCCTCGTGCAAATGCCACAGTCGTAGAGAGTTGCTTGGGAAGTGTTTGGCAGCAGATGAAAGCCCCAGGCTCCTCCTGCGGCAGGGCCCTGCGCAGGAGGTTCAGCACTAGCCCTCCGCGCAGCAGGCGTATTCAGCAGAGCAGGGTCTGGAGGAAACCCCTCTCACAAAGGGTGTCTCTGCAGTGCCAGGCTTGGTGGGAAAAGCTGATAGGAACATGCTCCGCACAGAATTACGCTAAGTATCTTTCTTTTCGCCGTTTCCCTTGCTCAGTCCCTTAAAGCAGGGGTTGCTGCCTCCCTGTATCTGGGGTGAGGAGCAGGCAGAGAACTCCTTGCAGCCATGGCTGATGATGCCATTTGGGTGTGGAATAATTTTCCTGGCTGCTAGGTATTGGGTAATGGAGATGAGGTGCCTGTGCAGAGCCTGCCGAGCTGAGCTGTCACTCGATGCATCTCTGATCCCCTTCACTGCTTGGCTCAGGCACACAGCTGCCTCCCCATCCATCTCTGTCGCCTCCCCACTGTGGGGCTAATGACTTCTTCCCCATTCCCTCTTGAGCACAGTTTGCTGCTGAGACAGTGAGCCACGGACAGACACACCTGTGACACTGAGGCCACAGCACCCTCTGCAGCGGGGACGTGCTGCAGCAGGACGGCCAGACGGCGGCTGCGGGGCACCGCAGGGTGGTTTAGGGGATGCTGGAGCAGAAGAGCAAGGTGTTGCAGCTCCTGCGCTTCCTGAATCCTCCTGGGCCCTCGATTTGTCCTTTATCTCCTCAGACACAAGGGTGTTGGAGGGCCCTGAGCCTCAGAGTCTTTCTCCTCATTTCTAACCCTGCGTCTCTGACTTGTAGCTTGCAATGCTCAGTCGTCCAGCTCCTGAGCCACTGAGACTTTTAACCCTCCTATCCTTACACTGGAAAGCCAGTCATTGCATTTCCTTTCCTTAATTTGTGGGAGCTTTGAGAACAGTTTGGGTTTTTTTTTCTTTTAGTCTTTGATCCCTGTGCCACACTGTGATTCTGCAGTTCCCTAGCTTTGTAACCCCATTTTTTGGTCCTTATAGAACCAAACCGGGAGGGACTGGCTGGTGCTGCTGCCTGCTCTGCGTGTGTGCTCACACGCGTGTGTGGGTTTATCACATTTCCGTCGGAGACATCATAGGCCATTATTACAATCAGCTGTAGAGGCAGAGTAATTTCTGGGATGTTGTTTAACCGCTCTCAGATGATGCTGCTACACACTAGGTTTCTCTTCTTTTTACACCATTTCTTCCTCAGGGGGTGATCTAGATTGATGTCACTTGCTTTCCTTACTGCACTTCTTCAGCGTTTCATTTCATTACTACGTTGCCTCAAGCAAAAATCTGCTTTGCTTCCACCTGGTGCTACTGGTGATCCACAGCCCGTTGCTAAGAAAGGTACAAGATGGGCCTCTCCTCCCCTAGGTTTCAGTGAAAGCTTTGAACCTTGCACCCAAGATAGGTACTGTATTACCCTAAATGTTTACCTAGAGCAAGGACTAATGACGTGTGGGCCACAGAACACAGAGCTGCTTGCTCCCCAGCTCTGGCTTCTGCAAGGATGGGGGAGGTCTGCATGCTCCCTCCATGACATTGCCTCCCTGAGAATTGGGGAAAAGAGCCATGACACTACCATTGTGTTACGTTTTCTACTGTGATGCCGACAAAGGCTTTGCTGAGCAGTGTGGTGTTCTGATTAGCAAAGGCCCCTCTGCCTTGCCTTGCCTTCCCTCTGGATATCTGGTTTATGGCCTGCTTGGAGGGGACAGATGCAGGAGGGAAGCCTGGAGGAAGAGGTGGTCCAGAAGAGGATGTCCCATTATATCTTCTCCTCCCCATCTTCTAGAGTGAATCGGTAGGTGCTGCAGCGCGTTTGTCAACAGGTTTGTCTCCCGTGGCATGAAGCTAATTCCCATGTCCTTCCACAGGATGACACAAGCAGAGCATGTTAGGGTTGAATAGGCTAAGTCACGAATGAAACCTGTGTTCCTGAGAAAGGGCACGTGCTTCTTTGTCACTTCCATTTGTGGCAGCAGCTCTCAGGCCAGCAGGCACATGGTGAAGTAAGCTGATGGCAAGAACAAGTATGCAGAACCTCAGTCAAGGAGGCACTCGGTGTCCTGAAGTTCCTTCCTTGAGGTGTGAGGTCCCAGCTACTACTCCCTTGCCTTGCTCAGGGTGAGCCTGTACTGCCACATGTCAGGGACGGCAGAGTTAAGGGTGCAGCAGAGGGGTCCCTGAGGGCATGGCTGAGCACTTCGGGAAGAGGGTCTTTCCCAGCCCCAGTCAGGATGTTCAAGCCCCAGGGCATTTTTATGCTGCTTTTGTGTTCCCAGTGGCTTTTCCCTGGCATGATTCAGGGCAATTCGTGCCTAGACTTCTCTTGCATCTCTGTTACCCTCTTGGGATGGATGTAGGTACCCCATGGATCAGCAGCCCTGCCTTTCTTCTTTTTCCGCCAGTAGACGTATCTGCCCCAGATCTGCCTGTGCCCCACTGGATGATTACTGCATGGCTCTGGCTGGGTCATACTTCTGATTTTACCAACCAAAAGCTTCCCAGCAGGGCTATCCAGCTGCTTTTGGGTGTTCATCACTCGACCTGTTTCTGGATCTGTATCTTGGCACCTCCAGCCCCACTTTGAAGTTTCCTCACTGGGAGTCAGGCTTAAACTGTGGGTTTGCAGTTAAAGGTTGACAGAGAGCGTTCTAGTGAGCTGGGTCCAGCCCTGAAATCAAGTGTTCTGTGACTCCTCGATGGAAGCGTTTCTTCCGTGACTACCAGCCTGGACCTACGCTTGGGTCCTAGGGAGCTGTGCATTCCTGCTCTCAGGTGCCACCTCCGCCTCCTCTCTGGAACAGTCAGCAGTTTCAGAGACTTTGCAAGCAGGATGCCTGGAGCTGGAGCACTGGGCAGCGGCTCTTGCTGAAGGCGGGAGTGCCTGGGGGCCTGATCCCTGGATTCAGCACAGCTTTCCTTGTTGCATCTGTATTTTTCTTACCTTTCTGTGAGTGTGTTCAGTGACGGGAAAAGAACATGTTCTATGAGGAGACCGGTGAGGTTTCCTATCACTTTCCCAAAGCCTTGGAGAGTAAATGCTTCTGCTCGTGAGGAAGGCGTATGTGGTTCAGCCCAGCTTCACTGGCCAGGCTGTGCTGTGCTGCGCAGAGCTAGAGAGAAAGCATCTCCCATTTTGCAGCCAGTGGAGCCATTCACACAATCACCTTCTGTTAATTCTATCTGCAACATCAATTAAATTGTTTGTAGAAACTAATTGAATGTGGCTTAATCACACATCTTAATAGCTTTCCACGCTTTGAACTCGTTGTTAATTCCAGTAATAAAATGAAATGAGAGAACTGGCTGGGTAATTAGCGAGGAGGCTTGGGAAGAAATTGCTGTTTTATAGCATGTAATAAAAGCAGTGCGCTGGTGACCGCTCTCTCCGGCAGGCAGCCGGCTACTGCAGCAATTGTGCTGAGTTAGGGAAAATCCTCCAGCCCCTCTGAGATTCCCTGCCCAGGGGTGCCACCAGGCTCCCACCCAACCAGGAACAGCTTGGAGTAATGTTTGGTTGGGCTAGTTACCTAGGAGTTGCCCAGGGCACCAAAGCGTGTGTGCATGTCATTTGAGGTCAACTCACCCAGAAGTTGGAACCACAGAAGGGTGTGCTGCCACGCCGCCCCATCTCTTGGGCTTGCTGTGAGGACTGGATGCCTGCACAGGGGTCTGTGGAAAGGGAAGAGTTCAAATCAAGGTGTTGAGGTGCTGCTGAGAGGTTGTAACCCTCAGGTAGTCACCTGAGACTACAGAGCATTGCCCTTAAAGCCCCCAGTCATCTGCTTCTTGGAGCCCAGGATTGGGAGAATGGTTGCTCTTAAACTGATGGTGTTCATGTCTTTATCTTCTTGGATTTGGAAGCAGACAGGGACCAGCTCTGAGGTAATCTTTTTGGTGACCTCCTTGTGAACTGGAGCAAGCCCAAGCCTCCCTGCAGCAGCCGCAGTCTCACCCTGGACAGTTGCTGCCGCTCCTCTCCCAGTTGCAGTGCACGTCCCCAGGACAGAGAGCCAGGGGAGGATGCACCCATGTCGCGATTCCTCCCGGAGTCTCCAGCTCAGCTTTCGGTTCCTGCTCCCTTGAGGTCTGCCCAAGAGCAGGGCAGGGCAGTTCCCCTCTGTGCATCTCTCTGGAGATGACATTGGTCAGGTCTTCCTCTTCTGGGGGGCATGAGCCCAAGGAAGAGCCATCTGCATTGGAGAGGGTTAGGGGAGAGCTGCAGTGCCCAGTGGAGCAGGGAAGCGGTGGAAGGCAGAGAAAAGGACACAGCTCTTGGGAGGGGCTGGAGGTCTGCAGCCTTATTTTGGCTGAAAGATGAGATGCTATCAGGAGACAGGGCAGGATGATACTAAGAGTCTGCACATGGAATTTTTGGTTGTATATAGTCTACCAGAAGAAATGGTGGAAACACCAAGTTTTGAATAATGTAAAGCTATGCAGGTGAACATACAAGGGAGTTATCCTGAGTGTGTTGTTTTGGGCTTGAATTATCCTAGCTGTGACCCAAGAGGGAATTTCCAGGTATCCCATTACTTACACTGTACTATATTATATTATTAGCTGTTATAGCTGAGTGCTGCGATTAAAAAGACAACAGATGACCGGGAAGAAGAGCTGCCTGACACCTACGTGCTCTTTTGCTCCATCTAGTCTCTGATCTCCAGCCAGGCTTTCACAAATGGGCTTGTCATGGCATCTGACTGCCCGTGGCAACATCCCGATGTTATTCATATCAGAGCTGACTAGTTCTGGGCACTGAAAGTGAGACCTGGCACTTCTCGCGAGCCAGTTCTGAGGCACCAGTTAGTCATGGGAAGAAGGCAGGTTGGAGTCGAGGCTTTGCATCCGCGTTGTCAGAAAATGGCTGCCTGTGGACACTGGGTAAGTTGTAGGGTCTTTCACCTCTAGCCCACCCGTCTTGAGACTTTAGTGCAAGAGAAATCAGCAAGTGATGAGCTTCCAAGTCACCTCCAGGTTGCTGGCTGGCTGATCATCTGTCTGTTAACCAGTTACTGTGTGGATGAATGGATCCAGGGTTTAGTTTTGATTACGTGGATGAGAGGGGAGCTGAGAGTCATGGGCCAGGGCCAGGCTGATCTTGAACCATTCTGCCTCTGCTGTAGGATTACATGCAGAACGTCCACGGGAAGGAGATCGATCTGCTGAGAACTACAGTGAAGGTACCGGGCAAGCGGCTACCCAGGGCAACAACAGCGGCAGCACCCAGCGCTAGCCCCAAAGCCAATGGGCTCGCGAAGGAGAGGAGCAGCACGCAGCTGACGGGAGGCACAGGTAAGAGTTGGTGTGGGTGCCACCGAGCTGACAGCCATCCTTCCCTCTGGTGCATCAGCAGTGCCGTGCTTTGCTGAGCTGGAAGCAAAAGCTGTTCTGGAGTTTCTTGCTTTCACCACTCTTGAGGAGTGTCTTCGGTGGGTGTTGGCATTTCTGTGCGGGTCTCAGGTAAGCTCCTGTTGGGATTTTATGCTCGTTAGTGTCCAGGATAGAAGAAAGAGTAGAAGGGCTTGAACTAGTGGCATGAGCTCCCTGAGAGGAAACAGTCGAGTCTGATACCAGAGTTGCTGTGTGTAGGGGAAACTCTTGCTCCCTAAACCAAAGGGAATTTCAGCGAGGGATGGCTCTTGATCCCTGGCAAGTTCTCTTCTGTTTCTTTCCTTTTTCGTGGCCCCCTTTTTCCTCCTCGCTTTCCCTTGGAGAAATAGTAATGTGAGGGGCTTGTTTTGTAATTATTATTCTTCTGTGTCCACATTCAAGAGTTGCAGCTGCCACAGAGAGTGGTGAGAGGAGATGAGGTTGGGAAGCTCTCTGGTTTCTCCTGGAGTTCATGCCACACTGCTTACTGCTTCTCCTGCTGCAGGAGGTATCTTGCCCTGCCCAGGGGAGCTGTTGAACTTGGAGCTTTCCTGTCCAGGTTTCCCAGGGCATTGACATGCCTTTACTTTGTCCTCAGGGTTGGTATCCTTGGCCAGGATAGCCAGCTGTTGGCAGCGGTCTAGTATAGCAGGGTATGGGTACCTCTCCTCTCTCTGGGATAACAAGGGAGTGCTGATAATGCTGCTGCTAACAAATCCTTCATAATCTAGTAATGCACGCTGTGCCACTGAGAGTGAACTTGGGTGCCCACATCCTCATTTCTGTTCAGTCCTGCTCTGCACCCCAGTTGCATCCTGCGCTCAGGGTGTTGTTGGCACTGTGCTTCACAGCTTTCTGGAGCTGAGGACTCGTGAGATGGGGTGCAGCTGGAGGGAATGCCAGGAGCTGGCTGGGGTCCGTCTTCAGCGTCACACACAGTATAAGGAATGCAGCATGCTAACATTGCTGTGTTCACATGGTGCCGAGTGTGAAATAATAAGCCCTTGTGAACCCAAACTGCTGTTTCTGTAGAGTCAGAATTAGTCTGCAGACCAGATAAACTGCCAGTGAATGATTGCAATTACTGTCTTTTTTGATCAAGGATGTGCAACTCTGCCTGTTTTTTGCCATGGCTCTCCACTGTACACTGTCATTTCCTCACCACCACTGTACACCCTCAGCATGCCCGAGCGTGGTAACAATTCCTGCCTCTGTACACAGGCACTTCTCAGGCATGCATTTCTAGGGTGCTTTGTTTGAGCTCCTACTTAGAGAAGGTTATCAGAGCTGTAGGAAGAATTCAAAGACAAACCACAGAAAAGCTTATGCTGATGTCAAACCAAATGCTCACGTAACCCTGTATCCTGCTTTCAACAGTCATCTCAGTGCTGTTGGGCTCACAAGAGCAGATTGAGATGTGACTTGATTACTGATTACTGCTGCTTGGAAAACCAGCGCCTGGAAGTGAGCGCTGTGCAAGGCCTTTCAGTCTGGTTGACAAGGCTTGAGGAGACACAGTGCGTGGAGGCTGAAGTTAGAGCAATTTAAACTTGAGAGGAGATGTAGTTTCCTAGCAGGGAGGGTAATTAAATGTTGGAATAGTTTATCTGGAGAGCTGGTGGACTTAGCACTGCTTGAAGCCTTTAAAATGAGATTAGTTATCTTTCTACAAGATATGCTTTAATCCAGCTCATGCGTGTGTCGCTGCGTGCATGTGTGCAGGGGATCAAACTGGATGGATACAATGGTCTTTTCTCATGTAGAAATCTGTGAGTTTGAGATCCCCTGTTCACCGTCTTCTCCCTGGGCCCCTGAGCAGGACAGCGCTACTGTGCTACCCAGAGCACATGCATCAGCACGGGGCTCAGCATTAAGACAGTAACGTTAATCAGATTTCGTGTATCTTGGCTTTGGGTGGTTGTCTGCATTGGTCAGAAAGGTTTTTTCGCCTAGTACACAAATGGTAAGATGTTTTCTGAGGAATTTTTTCAACTCTTGATGTCTCCAAGACTGATTGCAGCTGACGATGCAGTCGCCACGGTAAGTGCGCTGACATGATAAAAATCCTCTGAGGTGACTTGCTCGTATCCCTGTGTAATGCAGAGTCCTGGATTTGGGGTCAGTAAAGAATCTGCCCTGCTTCAAATGAGCAGGGACTTTGCAGTTTTGCTGCCTTTGGGGCTAGGGATGGGACTGGGGTCCACTGGGCATCTCTCATCTAATACATGCTTTGGGCAGCTGGAGAGGGAGCACCTCAAAATTTGCAGTTCTCTGCCAGTGCACGAGTTAATCTTCAGAGGACGTGAGCTTTGGAGACCTGAATGTTTTTCTGTCTTACACCACGAGTGTCTGGGTAAAACCAAATGACCTGTGTTTAGAGTTCAAAGCAGGTGGTCTGTGGTTTCTTTGTGACCTGAGCTCCACCAAGGTAAGTGAGTGTGCTAATAAACGTCCAGTACATGCACAGTCCTTACCCAGGGGCAAGAAAAGAAGTAGTAGATAAAGGGGAGGAGGAGAAGAAAAAGATAAAATATCTCACACTTCCCTCTATGCGGATAAAATACACATATGCAGCACTCTGATGATGATACAAAATAACCTCCAAAGTAGGTACAGACAGTACAACTTGGCGCTAAATAAAGTAAGAATGTTATATTTGTGAAACCCATGGGACTCTGACCTCCATGCATGATTGTACGCCTTATTTAAACCATTAAAGAAGGCAACTTTTCTGTAGTCAGAGTTGGTTTTATTTTAGGTTGCATGTGCTGCCATTGTAAGCTCTTGTTTTCAGAGGCACAGAACATTGTCAGACTTTGCAGCTGCCTTATGTCCACCTAACCCTTACTTTTTGTGGAACATATAGGGAAATGTGATGTTGTACGTGCTCAGGGAGGTTGTGCAGTCTCCCTCCTCAGAGATAATGAAAAAACGTCCAGACACAGTCCAGGGCAGCTGGCTTTAGGTGGCCCTGCTTTCAGCTGGGGGCTTGGACAGGACGACCTCCAGAGGTCCCTTCCAACCTCAGCTATGCTGGGATTCTGTATTCATTTTGTCAGTATTAAAAAGTTCTCTCCAAGAGCTGTAAATCTTCAGAGATTTGACGCAAAGATTGCCTAGAAGCAGAAGTTTTGTCCTCAGTTAGAAACTTTTTTCTTCTTTATCCCTTGGAAAATATATTGGGATTTGATCAAAGTTTTGGAAGTTGATTACTGAAAGCTCTGGAGCACCTAATCTCCTCCTGGGCTGTCAAGAGCTCCTGGGAGAATGGTCTCTGCTTTTCTGTGATGTTTTTTCTTCACTTTCCAGCTCTAATGTCCTCCTGACTTTCATTCTTGCATGAAATTTTACTGGTAAAGAGACTACGCAGAGATGGAAGGGTAGCTGAGGTCAAGCATAGGTTCTGTTAACAGGTTTAGAGCTAACTAAATGCAAATAACCAGCATTAGTTCATTTGCAGCTGAGCCCTAAATCAAGCCCTTCAACACCAGGAAATCCTAAAGCGCAGGCAGGTGTGCTCCTTGCCTGCAGCGCTCGTTGCAGGCAGTGCCGTGCGCAGTTTGGCCTGACAAAACAGACTAGCCGGGGAAGCAAAGCTCCACGCCTGGACCTCTGTGGACTCGAGCGGCATGTTCTTCATCCGTGTCTCCACACAGGGTTTGCTGTTTCTGCATCATGCTCGCTGTCTCCCTGATTATGTCCTGGAAGACCAAGAGAATGCCTGGGAAATGCCAGCCAAGGGGAGCTTGTCCAAGAACGTTTTGGATATGCCTTCTAGAAGCATCTCTCATATGCCCGGATATTTCCATGGCACTTTCTTGCCACCTTCTTGTCCCCTAGGTTTTCTTTGGAGACCGGTTGCAGACTACCCTTTGAACCACTTGATCCTCTGACATTATGGTTCAGCTGTGCCGGCTGCTGAGCCATTGGGTGTTCATGGTATGGTTCTGGCTTATGGCAAGGGCTCTCGTGGACAACACCCGAGGAAGCAGTGCAGGCTGGCACACAGATTTGGGCACAGGTTTTGGGGAGAGGGCGTTGCCGTGTGTAGGCAAAAGCTTAGTTGTGCCGTGGCGTCTCAGGATGGAGGGATCGCGGTGTTAGCGTGCACATCTCCAGAGGGACCTCTCTTGGGGCTGGGCGGGTGGCCAGGCCACTGCTTCAGGCTGAGCTTTCCATGGTGGAGCAGCACCTCGGCTGCTTTGCGCATGCCCATGGCTGGCATGGGTTGGGGTCCGGTGTGCACCAGGCAAGCCAGGAAGAGGGGTCCACCCCAGTGCACGCTGCTGTCTTGCTCAGTACCCCACACTGACACAGGTTTTTAAGCAAGGGCCCTGATGGCTCTTGTGTTCCTCTATAAAAAGAATCCCTTTAGTGGCACAGATGCGATCAGGGACAGCGATGAAATCATTTGTCTGTTTGAGCCGTTCCTCCTTTGCCTAGGGCAGGAGGGTGCTGCATGTGTGTGCTCCACCTTCCACAGTCATGACCACAAGACTTCTTTGGGCCAACCATCCTACGTCAGGGCAATGAGCGGCCTTATCCTGGGAGACACGCAGGCAGGAAAGGGGATGTAACGCTGGATTCCTGGAAAGCCACAAGCGGGGGTGAGGGTTTGGGGGGGGGGTGGGACTCGCC
>JANZLQ010000078.1:45300699-45343286 GCA_026212715.1 Elanus axillaris
CCCCCCCCCCCCCCCCCCCCCCCCCCCCCCCCCCCCCCCCCCCCCCCCCCCCCCCCCCCCCCCCCCTCGCCGTCATGAGCATGCCTGAACAAAACATCACTTAGATAAGAATATATTGTGACTGATGTGCGTGAAGGCTAAGAATATGTTAAAGGTATAAGCGATACATGGATATGGATATAAAGAGAGTAAATGCTTCTTAGGATTTGTAAAGTGTTACTCAATATAAAAACAGGCCAAGAAGTGCTTTGAGTAGCAAAGCCACCAGTGCCTCAGTAAGCCGCCGGTACTGCGTTGGCTTGAAATGGGAGCACAGGCAGGCCTTGGCAGAAGGAGAGGTACACCATGGACAGATGAAGGTTACACGGGGAAGCCCACCACGGCAGAGATAAGGCTGGTTGTCAGCTTCCATGACAGCTTCATCATTTGGATCGGTTAGCTCTCTGATGGAGGGGGTAGTCATATGGATGCTTAACCCCAGTTTTTGGAGCTCAATAAGGGTGCAGAGATGAAGCGGTCTTGCTGGTGGATGCTAAGACAGCATTACATGTTTTTACTTTTCATAATGGTTTCTTTCTGAACTTGGAGTGAAAAGTCAGATGTTTTAGCATCACTTAGTGAATCTTTATTTTACATTTAAGTCTTCCTTCTTGTTGAGGCAAGGTGAACTAGGTTGGAAAATTCAGAGTGCACTGCACAGAGGTGACTGGTCAAAACAGAGCGGGAAGCGCTGGCACCTCTGGCCAGCTGCACCCTGAGATGTGAGGAGGGAACCCCACAGCAGGCGGCTAGTTCCTGGCACGGTCTAAAGGCCCTGTGTAAAATGGGCACTGCCTGGTGTCCGTCTGGGGAGCAATCCTCTCGAGCGGGCACCAGCCGGCACCTTCCAAACGCACCTGAAGCCAACAGACACCCACGCTTGCAGGTGCTGGTGGGGTTGGGTAGTACGAGCCTTGCCACGGCTCCGTGCCACACAGCTCTGCCCGTGCTCCCGGCACAGCCGAGCTCCTCCGTCCCTCCCCTGTCTCTGTGCCACAGCCGGAGCTGTTCCCGTGCGGCACGGCCCAGCCATGGTGGGGGCGGCCGTGGGGCCTGCTGCCAGCAGCACCCTCCTCCGCGGGAGGATGGTGCAGGACCTGGCGGTGCTGCCAGGCCTGTGGCGTCTCCCAGGAAGGATCAACACCATCGGCCATCACCAGGGCTCGGGTGGCGGTTCGCAGGCCCCCCACCTCGGTGCCAGCTTACACATCCAAACCACTTGCGCCTCTCCGGTGGCAGCTGGAGCTTTTAGGGACAGTTTTGGCATCGGCACGGCCCTGGTGCCGCAGCTAGCTGTCGGGCACCTGCGCCAGCGCTGCGGAGGCTGGAGGGCACCGCGGGGTGCACCAGGCCGCGGGCGTGTGGGAGGGTGCCGTTGTGCGAGGGCATGTGGCGCAGACCTGGCCTCCCCCGGGCCGCGGAGGACTCGCCCGCATCCCTATCCCGCCAGCCCTTCTCCCTTCTTTTCCCCGGCCAGGCGGGCTGTCCTGCCCCGGCTGCGCTTTGCCCTGCCTGCCAGTGCTGGGTGTCCATGGAGCGCACCACCCCCTTAGGCTGTATGACAGTGCGTATGCACGCGGCTCGCGCTAGAATTGTCCTGACGGACTCCATCTTGGCGTTTCCCAACTTTTGGTATCTTAACTTTGTAATAAAGATGGGTTTTTTTCCCTTTAATACAGCTAAAAGACCCATCCTTTTCTGAAGAGCAGACCACCTGCTCTTTGTCTGGTCACCAGATTTATACTCTCGATCTGGTGAAAGACCGGGCCGGCTGAACACCGTTGTTCTCCGAGTGAGTCTCCTGTGTCAGAAGGTGGGAGGCACTGTTGGCTGGGAAGACGCTCGGCCATTTCCTGGGCACTTGGGGCATGCTGGGATGTAGGAATAAGGCACTTGTTCCAACGGCCAGTGGATGTGGCTCCTGTATTCCTGACCTCCTCTCTTCTGCCTGTGCTCTCCTCCTCTGCTCGCTTCTTCCTGCCCTCGGCTGTTCCTGCCTCTCCCGCCAGCGACTCCATCCCCTGCTCCCTTTTCCTCCTTACCAGCATGGCCGGGCAGCTGGTGATGGGCAGCGTGAGCACAGAAGAGGCGTCCTGGTGCTCTGATTCTCCTAACGCTACAGCAGCACTGGGTGCTCGTGCTGCAAATCAGGCTGCATAGAAATCGGCACATACACTTAACCTGTTCATCTCAAAGACTCCCAGAGCTTTGGAGGATCCATCTGTATTTGTCTGTCTGATTTTCCACAACTAGAAATGAGACCACCAAAAGCACCTAGGTTAGTCAGAGCATCCCTGAGTCTCAGTTTTTGGGTCAAATGTGTCCTAAAAGGACAGTGGTACTTGCTAAAGGACTTTATTGAAACCACTAGTAGAAGTTCTCCACAAGCGGTGGGAACCGTGGAGACTCCTGAAGTCTCAAAGGAAGAGCACAAGTAGGTACTGGCCTTTGGAGGAAGCTGAGAAAGAGCTCTTGGCAATTACTGCTCAGTCTTGTAAATCCCTGGTCAGGTGAGATAGTGCTGGCTATGGTCCAGTGATGGTAACGCCTGTGTTATTCTGGATTTCTGGACTGGAGCAGTACTGGGCCAGATGCTGGGCACGCCGAGCACGGGCAGCTTCTGTCGACCGCAGCTGGAGCAGATGGTGCCCAGCAGCGCCCAGGTGAGCTCTGGGCACGTAGCTTCGCAAGGTGACGCGGGCACCTCGCCAGCCAGAGTGCGGGCAGCACCTCGCAGCGTCTCCTGTGCCAGGCAAACCCAAGTGGTGTTTGGGTTGGAGAGGGCAGGAAAGCTGTGTGCAGATCTCACCGCCAGAGCTTAAGGATGCTGTTTTCTGGGTACGAATGGGCTGTGAGTATGGAGCCTGGCGGCATGTATTCACTGCACATGTGGCAGTGCTGGTTCAGGTGTCTTCTTCCGATCCCTGCAGGTCCCCTTCCCACTGGAATGTTGCTTCTCTTGCATGCCTTTTCAGAGATCCCCAGATGTATCTTTGCTGTAGTTCAGCAAGCTCACCCTTTCTGCTTCTTTGCCCTATCTGTATCTCATTCAGTGTGTGTTTCTGGCTTGAAGAATGAGGGCAGCTCTTATTCAAAGTGCAGACTGGATGAAAAGGAATTTTTTAGTGGGGAAGGACAGATGGTAGCACAAGAAAAATACAGAGACAACGTCAATCAGCATGAGAGTCTGGTCTCAGCACAGCTGCAGCCCTGAGTTCTTGGTTTGCAGAAGTTTGTAGGGACTTACTCCAAAGCAGTCAACACAGGGGAAAAGGGCATGAGGCGTACTGCCTGAAAACGTATGCGATGCGTGTGCACGTATTTACATGCACACTTAACGTGGGTGCGCACAGAGCACACGAGCCTGTTCCTTGACACTGCATTGCAGCTGAGCAAAGTAAAAAGAAGCCAAGCAGCTGAACACGGGAGAACCTGCCTTCAAATGAGAAGTTCAAGTGTAAGGAAAAATCAGCAGAGATTGCTGAGACTGTTGTGGTTGCAAGCAGCTCATGGAGGCACAGTTTCCGACAGCAGAAGGCTGTCTGATGTAGCAGGCAGAAGCTGTGCAGATGCTCTACCTCAGCCAGAAATACTGACCTAATGCAGCAATCCCAAGTGAGATTTTCTGCCCAGCATTGCACAGGCAGGTGGGCTAGGTGGCTTGGAGATGGGACTAAACGAAACAAAGCATGGGAGAGCCAGAGCATGGTGTTAGGGGAGGAGGTCAGAGGAGAAAACTCTGCTTGTCTCTGCCGTGGCTGAGTGTGGGGCTCTCCAGCTCACTGAGAACCACGAGCCTTCCATGGGATTTGCTGCCAAGCGGTGCGGGAGAGCAAAGATTGCACCGGTGTCTCTGGTGCAGAGGAGGCTGAGAAGACTAAGGCGAGTTGGTCTCGGTGCAGGGGTGTGAGCTTAAGCACTGGAGTCTTTTACCTGGGGGAAGAGCTGGAAGGGGCTGATGCTGCTTGGTTGCCTTCACCCTGAGGAACAGTCTGCATGGCCTGACAAGTGTGAGCTCATACTGTGTGTGAGCCCTCCTCCTCCTCCTGCTGCAGGATTGCTTCTGTAGCCAGGAGAGGGCATTTTCTCAAGTGTGTCCGTGGTGGTGGAGGAACTGCTTGGGGTGCAGCGGCTTGGCTGATGCTTGTGTTTGCTCTGAAGTGATGAGGGTCCAGCTGTCCCCTGGCTGAGTTCTGAGCGCTTGCATTGATTTACAGCTCCGCGGGCTGGAGCCAGCCGGCCAGGCTCCTCGGGCACCTGCAGGAGAGCCCTCGATGCGCTGTGCGTGGGTAGCTGGCCTCTCCCCTCGCCTGTTGTGTCAGGTGGGGTGATGGGGAGCCTGTGCTGGACTCAGCCGCGCAGCAAAGCGCCTGGGAGCCCAGCCTGGGCTGGAGATGGGGCTGGGTTTCCAAGCAGCTGCAGGATTTTTGCCGGGTTCATGCCGACGCCTAGCAGCACGCTTCATTGCCGCTTCCAGAGCGGATAGCCCGGGAGCGTGTTTGCACAACGCAGGCAGGAGGAAAGCACCTTGCCATTGCCGGCGCCCGCCAGGTCGCGGGTGCTGGGGGAGCGGGGCAGCAGCGGGGCCCCCCCTCTGCCAGGCCGGGTGCCGTGCGCTGCCCCCCGATGCTCTGCCTCTGCAGAGTGAGGGATTGGCTCCCCCAGGCCGGGGTTGCTGAGCCTGCTGTGATCATGTCACGTCGGGCTCCGTCGATGTTAACATCTCATTATCTTTGTTACTGTAATTACATTATCCGCTGCTTTATGCAGAATTATTCTCCGAGGACTAATTGATGGATCCATGTTTAATTCATTAATCATTAGCATCAAATTCGACAATTACAGTGCACACTGATTGTGGAATTTCAAATGTAATGAGGGAAGAATTAACAAAGAAAAGGGAAAACCTGTTTCCCTGGCATACCGCTGCTCGCCATGGGGGACAATGACATTGAGGGAAGAAGAGGCAGCAGAGAGCGGGGTGGTGCAGGTCATGGCAGACAGGAGACTGGTGGGATCATCTTGTGCCTTTCTCCTAGTTGTGGCTGCACAACATATTCTTTCAGGTCAGAGCAGAGCCATTAATCTCCTGCGAAAGAATGGGTATTTGGCTACTGGGGAGGAAAAGCTCAGAACAAAGTTACCTTCCCTGCCCCGCAAATAGCCCGTGGGTGCAGGAGCAGCACATCTCACCCTGCCATGGCAGGTTTCCGGGAACACCAAGAACATCCCCAGTTTACACATACGCTCACGCTCTTCGCAGGGAAAGCCGGCTGGCCAAGGTCTGGTGTCTTCAAAACGAGCTTGCTGCCCCCATGACTCGCCCATAATCCTGTGGCTGGTCTGTTCCCTGCACAGTGCGTAGGACCTGCTCTTAAAATCTATGGCTACCTCCCATCATTTCAGTGTTTCCTACTCTGAGGCAGGAATCCTGTAACACCTGTCTCTTTATTTTGGTGCCCGTCAACTAGTTAGCAGAAAAAAAGCCAGAGCAGTCTTTGCAGTCCTGCCCCATCAGCTGGTGGATCTGCTCGGGACCAGGGTTGGTGCAGTATCCCTACACAGCTGTTACAGAAACGATGTGGGGTACCAGATGTGGATACGCTCCTTCCTTCCTTCCTTCGAGATGTGCTACTGCAGAGTCTCCTTGCTTATGGAAATGGGAAGCTTCTGCTTCATATTTCGGTGGTCCTTGCCAGTCTGAGGATGTAGACAGGCCTTCCCCTGGCATTTCGTGTTGAGTCAGTTAAGGAGCCGGGGATGCTCGGTTTTCCCTTGTCACCCCTGACTGAGACATTGGAACTGGCTGCCAGCTCGTACCCACTCTGCTTCAGTGCAATGCAGTTTGATTTAAACAGAGGTTTCCAGCTTGGTTTGCCTGGCTGCCACAGCTGCAGTCATGGCAAGCAGCTCCACGGACGGTGGCAGCAGCAGCTTCTGAAGCTGCCGGGGTGCGTGCACCCAGCCGAAAAGACCCGCTTCCAGCCAGGCTCCTTTCACCTCCTGCAGCACGGGCCCTTCCCCGCAGACGGGCCCTGCCGCAGCAGCCTTGCTTGCCCACGCTCCTCTCCAGGCTCCCCGCAGCCGGCGGGCAGGCACTTGCGGAGGGACTGGCCGGGTCTGATGCTTCCTGCAGGAGCGAGGTAGGGGCATGCTCCTCTGAGCGGGGCTGAGTGCTGCTGGCCGGGAGCCGGGTGTTAAACCATGGCCGGCCATGATTTCAGCTAGCTCTCTTTGCTTTCTGTTGAGTCTGACTGGAAAAGTTCAACATTAGTTGCTGTTGTTCAGCCAGGGGCCAAGAACTTGGACATGGGGACGCCAAAGCTGAAAGGAGGAAGGTGAGGGTCTGTCTGCGGTGTTTGTTGGGGTGGGACCTTTATCCTTCCCAATAATACATTAAAGGGTTGTTTGTAGTCTGAAGATGAAGCAGAGATCAGAAATTTAGCGAAACTTATCTGTAAGTAATATTTTGCATCATGAATCATGTATAAAATACTGCAAATTCATATGTATCTTATAAATATTATACATTCACTGTAACATTCATATGGTAACATCTTACGAATGTTTATCTGGCTGCCTGAAGTAGGAGCATGAATCCAAATGTGAGGTCGGAGCCATTGCATTAAAGGATTTGCATTGGGTAGAAGCTAGAAAATGTCAGGACTTCGTGGGGGAGAGGAGGAGTGCATCAGGAACCTGAAGGGATGAGATGAGGCAGGGCCGTTCCAGCAGACCTTGGTGCCCAGTCCTTGTGGTGGACGGAAGCCTGAAGAACTGAGATGTGCTGGATCAGCTTGAGGCTTTATTTACTAGGTATACGCTACATTTAGGATTCATTTCATATTTCCAAGCGTTGTAAGTCTGTTCTCTCAGCTGTTTTTATTTCTTTCTATAGAAGGAAAGCTGAGGCAAAGAAAAGATAAAGCCAAAATTGTCAAAAGCATCCGCTAACTATGTGCCCCCAGTTTAGAGCCTAAGAACTGCTTTTTCTTTCCCAAGAACTTAGCCTTTTTTTAGCCCTTTAAAGTGTAGCTGTGAGCATTGAGCTCCTGTTTATCAGTCCTCAGAGTCTCCAGCTGGGAACTTGAACAGGAGGAACACAATATTAGTGGCTGGTTTTGACAAATGTTGGTATAAATGACTTGAATAGTAGCTCTGGGAATTTTGCAGCGGTGTATGGATTAGATCCCTTGCGTCCAAAGGAAATACTCGGCTCCTTAGCCTTGGGCTGCCCCTGCTTTCCCTGCTGCCTTCTGCGTTGTTCTTTTGGGCACCTTGTTCCTGCAAGAAATCTTTCAGAGGTCTTGAAGATAGCAGACCGCCTCACTTACCATCATCCCCATCATCCTCAGGTGCATGCTGGCCCAGTCTGCCAATTCTTCTCCAGCCCACTGTCCTTCACGTGGGCAGCACATGTGCAAGCACTGGCCTGTGCAGTGATCCCCTTGGTGTCTCAGCAAGGTGGCACTTGTGTAGAGCTGTTGGTCGGCACCGCTGCACTGTGCCGAGCTGTGTCCACTGTAGACCAAGGGGATGGGATTTGTCGAGCAGCAGTGGGTAGGACATGCTAGCTGCACTGTACCCAGTGCCGGGGGTGTACTGCAGTCCATTTCCAGCCTGGTCTGGGGAACTGGATGTCCTGCAGTGGTTGGAGCATGTTAGGTGCAGTGCTGCAGCAGATGTTCGTGTTTAGTTTCACCTGAAAGGCATCCAGTCTGTGTGCTCAGAGACCGCTCAGGCACATGAACCAAAAGCGCTGGCCTGGCCGGTGCAGACTGGACTCGGAGGCTGTGCTGCCTGGCCATCGCTCACTGGGCCGTGTGCCGAGGCAGAGCGTGAACGGCACTGTCCGCTTGATCTAAGTCCTTCTTGCCCCCCAAAAATCATTCATGTGGGCCCATTCTGAGCGCAGGACCTCTCCCAGTGACTCCCGTGGCAGGGTGGTCAGTTGGCTAATGTAGGGTGAACCCATTGGTTTGCAGAGGTTTACCCTATGGCTGCGGGTTAGTCACCGCTGGCTGTTCCTGCACAACCTCCGAGTGGGAAACTGGTGATTCTGGGTTGAGCGTCCTCTCCCTGCTCAAGGGACTCACTTACCTGTAACATCTTTGGTGGTTTACAATATTCCGTACACCATAGAAGTGTTAATTTTCTGTACGTTTTACAGAGTCCATGACCTTCAGCTTATTCCCAGCTTTTGCTAAATGCCACACATTTCGCTAAATGTGGATGTGCTAGTAGACACCAGACCCAGGAGCGAGGGGCTTGCCAGCCGTGTCTCCAAAGGCTGGCTGTCCTACCCCCGCCTCACCGGCTGCCAGGCTCCAGGGTTACGCAGGGCCCCGGCAGTTGGGAGACTCAGGTTGTCTCTTTGGTTTTGTTAGGGAGAGCGTCCAGCTTTCCAGAGGGGCACTGCAGCACTGGCACTGCAACATGCTCCCATATCCTCCCCGCGGGTCCCAGGGACAAAGCACAGTACTGTGATGTGCTTCCTAAATTGCTGAGCAAGGCTGTTGTCACAGGGTGTTACAGAACGTGCCGTGTCATGGTGGCAGCAGTATTTACGGTATTGCAACATACTGCATCCTTAGGTTTTACCACGGTTTTGTCTCCCTTTAGACGGGCAGCTGGCTCACTCTAGCCTCCAGGTAGGCAGCAGAATGATTTTTCCAGAATGAGTCTGCCCTTGTGGGAGGAAGGAAAGGCTTTCCACTAGGGGTGAGATCAGCTACACTAAGGCGTTTGAGATTTATCTGGCATGGCAAAGGTGTATACCAGTACTGCAGGTCTGAATTGGGGCATGCTGTGGCACATCAGCTGAAACTGCTGATCTGTTGGTTGTAAAGTGGAAAGGCACACTGAGCTGCTCAGCTGAGATATCCTGGACTCTGCGTGAATATGCAAAGTTGTTACCGAGTTGCGCAAATTGGATCGTGTTTGCACCAGCCAAGAGAGGAAAAATGGGGGGGTATCTGTGAGACAGAGCGGCAAGGAGCAACTCACGTGAAATCCCTTATGAAAACCCAGTCTGTACACAGGCCGTAGCAGCTCCTTGCCTGCCCATCCACATTCCTCCAGAGCCTGTCCTCATTACATCTGAAGACCATTTTATCTGCACTGGAGCTATTATGTGAAAGTACTGGTAGCCTATTCAGTCATATAGAAAAACTATTATTGTTGTATCATTTTCCAGCTTTACTGGTGACTCTGCAGACGTTTGCAAAGATGCTACCATTCTCAGAGAGTTGATGACCCAACTATCTTTTGCGTATTAAGTAGCTTCATCTGTCATGTTTTCCAGAAGGGCCTCATGCTCCCCTTGTCAGAGCATGACTCCCCTATGGAGCTGGTGAGCCAGGAACCATGCCTGGGAGCAGAGCTGCCTGCTCCCACTATTCCTAGGAGCTGTAGAACCTGTCACCCAGACGTGAAAATGAGGTTTCAGCTACTGCCCAGCGGCCGGGGCTCTGTACAAGCGTGGGGAGAAGGGCAGCACCTTCTTGCTTCAGACCTGTTCTTTTCCTTGCGGGCTTCCTTTGCCAGAAATCTGGCTGCCGTTCTCTGTTTTGACCCACCGGTTGCCAGAGGTTTCTGTCCAGAACCTGTTCTGTCTTTGCCCCTTTTAGAGAGGTACTCCCCCATCCCTCTGCTTTGTGTGCCCACACCCAGAGCCTTGCTGCTGGGGAGGTGTGAGCACTCCGCTCATTGGACTCGTAGGTGGGCATCGTGGACACGCTTTATTGTGAGTTTTCTCAAAAGGCAGCTTCTCTGGTGTGTGACAGACTGCTCTGGCTATTCCTCTTTGGTTTTCACCATCATCCACAGCCGTCATCCAGCATATCCAACCCTTCTACCTCTTATCCTTTAGACCATGGCCATGGTGTGACTCACACGTGGTCAGCAGTCATGTTCTCCAGGAGTACGCAGGGTAAGCGTGCTGGGGTACAACTGGTACTTGTGACCTCGGGCTTCACTCGGACTGCAGAGCATCGCCCAGGTGGGCTGCCATCGCCTGACAGACCCTGTGCCGAGAGGAGTTGTAGGACCTTCTCGGGTCTCTGCAACGTGCTGCCCTTCCAGGGAGCCCAGCCTCGGCAGCTCCAGCACCCCACGCTGCATCCTGCCTCTAGACACCGGGCACGAGCCCCGGTGTCCCCACGGG
Source organism: Elanus axillaris (assembly GCA_026212715.1). Lineage (NCBI taxonomy): Eukaryota > Metazoa > Chordata > Aves > Accipitriformes > Accipitridae > Elanus > Elanus axillaris. The sequence continues at coordinate 45,310,904 of JANZLQ010000078.1, forward strand.
AAGGACCTGCGGCGCAGGCCTGTTCTGCAGAGGTGGCCACTAGTGTGAGAGCATCCAGCCACGCTGGGCCCGGTGATGCCGTCACAGCCTGGCTTTGTTCTGCATCCCTGGGGTGGGCCGCCCTCTCCCTTGTCGAGACCAGCGAAGGAGCGGGGCCGTGCCCCAGTTGCCGTTGCTCAGACCCACCTCCCCACACGGAGCTCCTGGTCCTTGGGACGAGCAGCACCACTAGCAGCGCGGGCAGGGAGAAGCTCGCGGGAGAAATCGGAGCACGGGAGGGAGCTGCCGGTGCTTCCTCCCCTCCCCACCCCGACTCTCTCTGCCCTCCCTGATGGGAAACCAGAGATTGATTTTCTCCGACCCAACAGTATAATCACTAACCCTAATTAGAGATAATTACTGGGACTTGATACACTTATTACTTGCTAGAACACTAAAGGAGCTGTGCCTTGCAGGGCTGAGCAGGGGGAAAAGGCCTCGGAGAAAGTGAGGAGGAGAGGAGCAGAGAGGAGAAGAGAACAAGGCAGGCAGAACACTCTGATGATCAGAGCCCTGCCCAGGGACAACGCAAGTGCCGAGGGAAGCCAGATGGGCACGCAGCTTCGGCACACAGGGGCAGCAAGCCAGCCCCATCGGCTGCAGTTGTAGTTATGAGCATCCTGCATTTCTGAACATCTGGCTCCGGGTGTCTTGCACAGGGCACCTGGAAAAATGAAGAGGGTATAATTAGTAGCCACCTGTGAAAAATCTCAGTATAAATAACTTGCCCCACGTTGCCAAGGAATACTGGGGCAGCAGAGTAGCTGGTATCCACCTGGGGTGGACTGAGGACCTTTTCAAGAAAACCATGCTTTCTCTTCCACACAGACCACGCTTATGCTGCCCGAGGGAGAGGGGCAGGGCAGCAACTTGTTACAGGCAACGCACTCGTGCCCTTTCTGCTGCCACCCAGTCTTCCTGCCAGCTCATCCCTTCTTGAGTGCAGGCTGCCGCTCCTGGTTTGAGCCCCCCTCCCAGGTCTCTCCTCGACTGCTCTGCGCTACAGGCACGTGGGGTTGGCGGCTGGGGTCTTCATTCCGCTGAGGGACAGTGAGGTGCCCCAGAGGACGGTGCAAAAACCTATTGCTAGCGGACAAGGGACGGAGTCGTCCTGTTACGGGCTTGCTCCAAACAGAGCAGCGCTTGCTTTGTCCCCTCCTAGGGACCCGTGCAGAACTTCGAGCTCAGCCATGGTCTCTCTTGGTATTGTGCACAGCGGGTGGTTGTGTTGCTGTGTGCGAGGCAGCCTCTGTGGGCGAAGCAAGCAGGAGTGTATAAAACAGGTTATGAGTGAACAGGTTTAGAAACGGAAGTTATGTAAGAAAATATTCTAGCATAAGCTGAATGGCCTTTTCAGTTGCTAGCATTCGTGAGCTGTGTGCAAATGCTGGTTTTTCATCATTCACTGCAATACTTGTCCAGGTCCACGCTTCTGCAGCAAACCCAAGAAGTCCTGGGTCTGCTTCCATCCTTCCTGCAATTTTATATCAGACTTGGCTTCCTGCTTCTGACTGTAAATGCAAATGGTGATTCGCATTGTTGCATCCTGTCATGATTATCTGTCTCCACCGCTGTCTTGGTGATCTCTTTTGGACTTTTCAGCTGCACGGTATCTTTTCTGGTTTGTATTTTAAACAGCGTTACTTGCACGTTTTTGGCAGCTTACGATTTCAGGTTTCTACCGAGGCTGTGAGTGACACCTCTGGTCATATTAACAGATCAAGGAGAGGGATCCAAAACAAGGACCATTTTTCCTTCATCCGCTCCCCACTGCTCATTCCCAGCACTTCAGTTTGCATGTCTCAGAAACAGTTGCTGAAGTATTTCTTTATAGCACATTGGAGAGTAAATTACGTTATTGTGATAGTCACTGAAGGACTTAGCCAAGTGACACTAAAGCTTCCTCAGACTTTCTGAATCCTTCTGGTTCAGAGAAGCCCCCATGGCGAAAGCAGTAGTTACCCTTATCGAAGCAGATGAGGAGAATGAATCACAAAACTAAAATTCAGTAGTGGCTTAGGTAAAAGTAACCTTGACTTTGTTGTACTGGTGTTCAGGCAGAGTAAAATTCAAGTCAGAAATAGAGAGTATTAAACACAGACATACACAGACACACGCACGCAAAAATATATATCCAAGCCAATTTCACAAAGCTGAAAGCAATTATGAGCCAGATCTTTTGGGAGAAAGAACTTAAACAGAAAAAAAAAACTGTGAAGCATAATTAGGAGTTTTTAAAGAACATTTTACTGGATACCAGAAAGTTAAAATCAAAAGGAGCATTGCACTGCTGAAAAATGTATTAATCTGGGTTAAGAGGAGATGTAAACTATTCACTCTCTCTCTGTCCAGATAGTGAAGAATGCGCAGGAACAAAAGGAAGTGGAGGGGCGCGAGCTGCATTGTGCTAACGTGTTTTGTACATCTGCGTATTCGTATGTATATAAAAAGCAATAAAAGTAACGGCAACATAATAAAGTAATCGATAACTATTGAGCAGCAGTTGAAAGCTCCAGTAGGTAGGTAGTTGATAACGCCAGTGTGGTCCTGCACGGCCAGCTGGAACCACGGGCAGAGGCTCTCTCTGCCATTTAGCCCTTTGCCAGAGCTCCGCAGACTAGCATCCACCGTGAGTGATTAATTATGAGCAGCCCTCAAAGTGACCCTTTTGGCTTTGTGGGAAGCATTCCAGCTCCTGACGTTCCCAGACTTGCTCTGGTTACAGCTGCACAAAGGTTTTGTTTCACCATTTTATCTGGGTTCAGTGCTTGTGGCGAAGTCGTGCACCTTGTGCCTGCCCAGCTTCCCCAGACCACACATAGTACTAGGCGAGTTTAGGGAAGAAGTTAAATACATTTAGCAAATTATGCTGTCGATTAAGAACCTAGAAACAAAGTCAGCACACCACAGTGGCTGGGTAGAGCTACCCACCACCTTTCTCCATAGCGGCATAAGTGCCTCAGCTGATGGGAAGACTGACACTGCCTCCCACATCCGAGAGCTTCTTAGTTTGCAGACTTCTGCCCGCGTCTGCCTTTCTCCGAGAGGGAAACCTCTCTTTCCTTCTCTCTCATAGGTGCTTTACTTGAAAAAAAGACAAATCTTGCATGTCGGTTCCTCCTCCTCCAACACAGATCCAGGATGTTGAGCTCAAAGCAGCTCCTGTGTCCTCCCAGGTGCCTTTTCCTTTCCTGGGCTCTGTGGTGCAGTCTGGAAGTGCAGCAGGGTCTCCTTCACCACCTCTCCGTCTGTCTTGACTTTACACTTGTCTTGTGCCCTGTACTTGGTGAGCTTCTGCCGAAGTGGCTGCCTTCTCCATAGCGTCTTGGTCGCTGTATGACAGTATTTTTAGCCTGTGATTCATGAGAATAGTCACTGTTCGTATATCTTACCAAGTTCCTAATCTTCAACCTTTACATGTTCCATGGAGACTCTACATAACGTACAAATAAAAGTGACAGATTCAGTATCTGAAGCTCATTTCCCAGCTTACTTTCCCCCTCTTGGCTAGTTCCAGGGGCCTACATTACTGCAGTTGCAGAAGGGGATACAGAAAAGGTAACCAGCAGAGTTAAAGACGGTGAAAAGTTTTTTTTCAAGTTTATTAGGAACTAATGAATCCTAAAACCAGCATTCATTCATTACTGTATGGAAATAGTAGAATGGTTGATAAAGAAAAAAAAACGAAGGGTTCAGTGAACACTTCTGTTTGCTGTCTGGGAAGAGGCAAGATGATGTATCTTATCACAGAATGATGAATTCTTCATATTCCAACTGTAATTAAGAAGCATATTAAACAGCAGGTAGGAGATTTAGACGTGTTTGAATCAGCAAGTCTGAATTATTTAATTCAGGAATTCTAGAAGATGTGGTCAAGCTCTTTCTGAAGTGTTGATGGTGACTGTCGGTTTTGGGATGGAGAGGACTTGTAGAGGGTTCATGGATTTCATGCGTCCACAGTATGAGAATGAAACCGATAGATTGGAAAGGGCTCAGAGGATAGCTGTAAAAACAATGAATGCTTGCCAAATGCACTTCACAGTGAAAGATTCAAGGAGCTCAATTTGTTTAGTTTATTGGAGAAAAAGGTTAAGAGATTATTTCAACACCGTCTGTAAGCACCTATATAGGAACAAAAATTTGGTAATAGAGAGCTCTTTATCAGATAAAAATATACCAAGATCCAACGATGGGTAGCAGAAGCAAGACAATTGAGACTAGAAATAAGGTGCAAATTTCAACACTGAGGGTAATTAACCACTGGAGCTACTTATCAAGAGTTGCTGTGATTTCTCTGTCACTGACAATATTCTAATCAAGATTAGAAGATTTTCTAAAAGATACGTTGTAGTTCAGGCAGGAGTAAATTAGTGGAAGACCTGTGGTGTAATTTTATGCTATGCAGAAAAGATCAGACAATCAGAGGGCTCCTTCTGGCTGATGCTGGCTCCCTGTCCAGATGGGCTGTCACTGGCTTTCCCAGCGGATTCGCCTCTTCCCCACACAACTCCGGCCACCCTTCCTTGGCCACTGGAGCTGCATGGTGAGCGGACAAGGTTTGCTCCCGCGGGCTCTGCGTGGGTGCTTGGTGTGGGCAGAGCTCAGGCTGGAGAAGGACTGAGTAGCTGCAGCTGCCTGTGCTTCCTGGGCTGTTGGCATGTTCTTGGTGCCTGAGAATTTTGGGAAGCAGCCGTCACTGCAGTACCTGTTCACAGGCTTCTCCAGTTTGCTGGGGTCCCGCTAACTCTGTACATGGAGTCGGCCGTCGTCTGAACCAGAGGTGAGTCTGGTGTGTCGGCTTGGGATGCCTTGGCTTATCTCCTGTGTCCCTGAGTTTTGGGTGGGAGATGGAAGTATAAAATGGTAACCATGTCGCGGTCAGCTCTTCCCGTCCTGCTGCAGGCAGCTTAGGTTTTTGGTTCTCCCAGAGATGTCTGGACTACGCAGAGCTGTTTCTCCTGGCGGTTCGTGCTCACCACGGATTAATTAGCTTTGGTAGGAGCTAGGGTGTTACATAGTCACTTACCATGTGAATATGGCTCTCCAAATGCCGGGCTAAGACAGGAGGGAGATTCCCCTGTGTCAGAGCATCTGTGAGGCCCGGTGAAAGGCAATGGCTCCCACCGTGTGCGAGCTGGGAGATCCTGATAGCCTTGCTAAGAAGCGGGGCTGGGAAGCCTCGGCCGCCTGTGGTTTGAATCAGTGATTTCGCACAGACATTCACTGTTGGCAGAGCTGGGAAGGACATCTGTCGCCTCAGAAAATGCCCCGCCGTGCTTGTGGGGCTGCATAGGTGCTCGGCATTGTTGCCACCTCCCAAGGAGAACTTGGAAGTTGATGTCTTTCAAATAACATGTCTCCATCCTTATGCTTCTTGTTGATAAGAGCTAGCCTACGCTTTTTGGCCTTGTCGCTGGTAGGAATTGTTCGAGAGGAAGGAACCGACTATGTCCAGCAAAACAGCATGCAGTGCTTCATTCAGAAAGCCAACCTGACAGAGAGTCTTCTGGCTCCGGACCTGCTCCAGGGGTGGGGGCAGCTCTGGGAAAGGCAGCCGCGGGGTGCTCCCAGGACAGCTGCATTCCTGTGTACATGGCAGCTGACCGCCCATTGATGGAGAGTGGTGAATTATGTCTTTACCAGCAGGGATTTCACAGGCAGTCAGCTTAACCAGGCTCATTGGCTCTCGCCTCCCCTCAAGAACCAGTTGGTTTCTCAAACCGAGGAGTTTCCCACCAGCTGGAGGTGGGTACCCATCCAGACTGCTCCGCACAGCCCGGGAGCAGCGTGTTGGGGTCCAGAGCAGCTGCAGCTGCCCCACGTGCACAGCTTTTGGGGAGGCTTTGAGACGTGCTCTGGCTGCGGACACCAACAGAGTATTTGGGAGTCAGTACACTAAGGTGACTTGCAGTAATTCAGATTTTTATTTGGAATAAATGGTCAGCACTTGGCAACAAGTACCTTAAAGTTTTGGTTAATGGGTAGTGGTAACTGATGACTCTCTGCGACATGGTTTGGCAGGTAGTAAATAGCATTAATCTGCAGTGTGCTATTGGCCTACTGCAGTACCAGGGAAAATAGGGTTTGCTTCGTGCCAGGGTGTCCTCACGCCATCCTGGGGTGACCTCCATCCCCGCCTCATGCCGTATGGCTGGCAGTCTCTGCTGCAACATAGCGTGGCAGCGGCAGCCCTCCTCCTGTGCCAGAGCAACGCCTGGCACTTCAGAGAAAAGTGCTGTCCTTGGCCGTGAAACAAGGGGGAACTCCCAAACTGCTGTCCAGCTTGCGCCTCTTTAGAATTCAGCATTCCCCTTTCCCCCAAACGAACCCAGTTTCTTCCATGTTGTAAGGGCCTGGTAGCAGCCAGTCGGCCCCAGGAGAGCAGTGCTGAGGTGGGGATGGAGTCGGTGGCTCCTCGCAGAAACGCAGCTGCAGGCAACTGTCTGTCCATGCCCTTAGCTCTGCAGGGCCTCGGCAAGTCATGGCGTGCAGATGGTCAGGGATCTACCCTTCGTGTTTCCAGGAGGCAGAAGAACATCCAAGCAGCCTTAGTTGAGATGAGGTGTCCAGCCAGCCTCCTGCCTCCTCCGAAAACACCGGCCACCACTGCATCAGCCTGTGCTAGTGATGGCTTCGTGCACAGATAAAGAGCGCGTTGGGATAGTCCTGCTGAGAAACGATGGATCCCTGAAGAACTGAGGCCAAGGTGTATCCACGGGATGAGGCCCAGTCTTCTGCTCAAGCAAAACCAGTGAACTCATCCATGAGTAATTACGCTGTACCAGAACGTAGCTCCAGTGAAGGAACCGAGAGCGAAGCTCACTCCAGACAGCAGAGCTGGTTCAGAAGTCTGCACTTTCAGTTTTCATGGGAGCTGCAAACTTCTCAAAGTGTTTCCTCTGCTGCCAGCTCACTTTGCTGTGCACAGCCTCTTATAACCACGTCCAACCAAGCCATCCTGACTGCAGTAGTGTAGTTGGTGCGGAGAAGCACAGGCAGAGCAGAATTTAGCTGCCATCTGACTATTCTCCTGTTGATCACTTTGTAATGTTGAATAAATCCAGGAAGAGACAGCTCTTCCTTTGAGCTATCACCAGGCAGGAGTCTGAGAGTGTAAAGACATTTTTGTGTTGCAGTCTGCTGTGTGCATCGGCCAAAGGAGGATGAGCCTTGGGGACCCTGTCCCCTGTCTCAGGTTGAAACGGCATTATTAACGCAGCAAAGAGATTAGCCCAGGACCATAATCACTGGTATCTGTCCTCTGTCTGTTGGTACGCAGAGCGTATCCATCTGTGCCGCTGGAGCAGTCTCTCTTCCGTGTCCTGGCCAGACTGCAGACACTCAGCACCCAGGACGTGCATCAGGGAGACATCTGGCTTCAGCGGGAGCTTCCTCAGAAGTGGATGTTGGATGCTGGTCGTAGGAGGTAGAGCTGATGTGTCGCGGCTTGGTTTGTACAGTGCTGGTCAGGTTATTGTATGTTCAAGGAAGAGAAGGAAGTAGTCCTTTCCTCAGTGAAGCTGTCAAGAATGTAGATATTTCTGATTACTCCTATGAAAAGAATATGTGACTTAGCACGTCTATACAGTTTGTGTTGCTATTACTGGCAGTCTGCAGTAGTTCAGGACTGCAGCCTGTAGGATGTGTGCGGGTGGGCTAATAGGATTAGTAGGAATGGAAAGTCACCTTTGTTTACTGTACCCATTCCACCTTGAATTAGTTTTTTTCAGGGTGGTAGGTCGTGCATGAGGATCTAGGTGAGGTATCAGACCAGCTTTGTGCAGAAAGCGTGCATTTCCCACTTATGCAAGGCATACCTCACCTTGCACATGTGGGATCAGATTCGACTTTCCAGCCTTAGTGGTGGTGGAATTCGGTGATGTTGCTGTGAAGAGGCAATACTTGCAGAATTCCTCCTTCTCTGGTGTCCCCAGTTAAGAGCCTCAGCCTAGTGCAAACATTCATGTCATAGCGCTGCAATCCAAATCCCATGGCAAACAGTATGTACTTTCCCAGGATTTTCTGAATCAGGCCCATTAGTTCCAGAGTATGTGTCTTTGCATTGTGTACTAAATAAATTTTGTTGTGATTTTGTTAGCTCACTTTTCAAAATCATCTAGTCCTGTATGCCATCTTCATTGCCAGAATATTGGCAGTGCTTCCAGCTTAATGTCACCAGGAAATTTCACCAGAACCCATGTGTTATTTTGCCAAATCACTGCTGAAAATACTAGATTTGTCCAAAGATCCTAAAGTGACTCTGCAAACGATCTCCTTCCCAACTGACAGTACCCCTTTTTGCTAACTCATCTTTATCCAGTTCCCTGTGTATCCACACCTTAATGAAGAATTTCCAGTCTGCTTTGATTCAGGTGTTTTACTGAAGTGGCCAGGCTGCCACACTCCACGCTTAGAAAAATGAAATTCTGTTTTTAGGTCGTTTTCCATTTACTGCCATGTCATCAGTTAGGCTTTACTTAAAAAGGCATCATGAAGCCTTGCCTGCTGGTGAGGTCACACTAACATGTCTACATGAATCTCTTTTGGGGCGGGGGGGTTGAGGAAGAAATGGTTGGGAGAGCTTTGCTTGAGGGACTGTAGGCCGGGGCAGGGAGAGTCAGTTCCTGGAGGCTTTAGCTCAGAGTGGCAGTTAGTATTTTACATGTAGCCTTTTATTCACCTTTCACTTTGCTTGCCTAATTTAAAGGGAACATATCCAGCAACTGCCGGTGGCGTCACTTCCAAAGGGATGCAATTCCTGAGAGCTCTAGCCTTGTTGGGACCACCTTGCAGATTCCTGGGACAAGCCAGAGTTGCACAGCCAAGACATCCGTGAGCCGAGCGAGCGGCTGGGCTGTGAGGACGTTTCTCCGGGCAGCTGGGAGCTCCTGGGGAGACTGCAGAGGCTGATAGAAGCTGTTCCTGGAAGTCTTATCAGCCCTCTTTCATTTCAAAATTGAATTTTCAAATCGGCGCTGCTTCTTCGTGGCCCGCGCTGCTGGCAAGGCAGGCGTCAGATTCGGGAGGCTCATGCCGGGCACTGGTGCGGGGTCGGGTGGGTGCGCGTGTGGGTCTGAGCGTGTTTCGGCAGCTTTCCCAAGCACGTCTTCTTCTGCACACGCTTGGTGTCCTGCAGGCCTGGCGCAGGTCACGCCGCAGCTGCGGCCGCCTGTCCTGGCAGCCTGGTGTTGCTCCCAGGACGGCTGCTGGCAAAGCCGAGTGGGGCTTCAGTCTCTGCGAGGTGCTGCTCTGCGAGTCTGACCGCAGCATACTCCTTTCCTGCTGCCAGCGCTCATTCCTGCTGCCTGGCCTCAGCAGTGCCACAAAACCAAGGAGGTCCGTCACTGGGGGCAGGTTTGGAGGGTGCCTTGGCCACGGCAGAATCGCACGTCCCTGGCTCTGGTCAGGGCTGCGGCACGTGGGCGTCCGTGGCAGCCCACGCTGCTCTTCGGAGGAGCGATGGAGGGACACGTGCCTGCAGGCTTGGGCTCCCAGCGTGGCTGGGGTGGAGGTGCAAGGGGAAAATCTGGGCTCCCTGGGGCTCTGCAGGACTTTCCCCTTTGCTGGAGGAGCTTCTCCCCGGCACTCTGCACTCCTGCTGTTTGCCTCCCTCTCCTCTACGGCTGTGGCAATAGACAGGGGCTGTGCGCAGCCTGGCTCGGGGCTGGCGGGCACTGCCTGAGCTCTGGGGGCAGCTCGTCCTGTCCCATCCCACCCTGTCCCAGCCCAGCAGCGCGGTCCCCAGGACCCAGCTCTTCCCGGTCCCGGGAGAGCAGCGTTGTCCCTGCTCCAGTGGCAGCAGGCTCCCTCCCACGAGGAGGCGAGAGGAGATGGATGCGGCAGTCAGGAGCGGAGCGCCAGCTAATTACCCTTCCGAGTGTGTCTTGTAAATTAAGGGCTAATTAGAGGCAAAGTCAGTGTCATGGTTTTACACGTGTTTCTGTGGCGCTGAACAAGGGGAGGGAGGGGGAGCGTGCCGCAGCCGGGCTGGAGGCAGACGAGCCCCTGGCTCTGCTGCTCCTGCCCCACGGGCAAGGGCACTGGCAGCTCGGGGCTGCAGGGCACCGCGGCCAAGCGAGCTCCGCACTGGCACTGCCGGGGCAGGCAGGATCTGCAGGCAAGGCTTACAGGTAGTCCTTACACCGTGCAGCAGAGAAAAGGGGATTTTTGGTCCAGGGTGGGCACAGGAAAGAGAAGGGTGTGAGGCACCCGCCCTGCTGGCGATGAACGAAAGGTGCTCGTGGATGGCAGGCGTGCCTGATGCAGGGCTGATGGCCCACATCACCCCTCCGTTCCGCGCACACCTTGGATCCGCCTTTTGTAGGGGGGGATTTAGCCTTCTTGAGCTGTCATTTCAGGCACTCTGGAGCCTCAGGCAGCACTCGGGCACCAGTGACATTCGAATCTCACTTCTTAGGTTTTTCATGGAAACAGCAGGGACAGAAACATAACTTCGTGTACAGAGTCCAGGGGTCCACGTGGTGGAGGTGGAAGCTCCTGCAGGTGTCCATCTGCTCTCCAGCCTGCATCTGAGAAAGGATCCCACTAACATGCCAGTCCCGTGAAACAAGTTGCTCGGTTTCTCTTAGCCCGGCTCCTTGCACGGCCGTGGGGTGGTCGGCTCTGGCGGGGCTGGAGCAAGCAGACGGGTCAGGCTGTGGTTACGCGTCCCGGTCCCATCAGCCAGGCGCACTGCGGCTGGAGCCATTCAACAGGCCTTGCACTCATCCACGGACAGAAGGGCTGGTGTGGGAGTCCCAGCTCAGCATCTTCGCCTCTGGGCGTGGAAGGAAGAAACATAGCTTCAGAGTAGGGAAAGGGACCCTTTGTTTGCCCAGGAGCTCCCAGAGCACGTGCTCTACGGTGGCTGGAGCTGAATGCCCTAAGGGCAGGCATAGGAAAGTGCTTGTAGTGGGCAGGTGTAGGGTGATCTCTCTAGGGCAGCGTCATCCTCCTTAACAGATTGCCTGCATCCTTGAACAGCAAGAGTTTTGCTCCCTGTCAGAACTGCTCTGCATACTATTCTGGAAATTTTGGATTTTCCTGTAATCCAGAAACACTTGACCCATTTTGAATAACTGAGTGATCTTGTCTTCTGTGATGGCCTCTAGTCCCAAAAAGACTCCTTCCTTGGGGGTTCAAGCTCCTGGGCTCAGCTCCGTGGGTTTTCAGCTAGTGGGAACAGGCATTCCCACCCACAGTCCCCACCTTGCAGATGTCTGTTCCCCTGCTTGTCCCTTTGACGTCCTTCATGTGATTTTCCATTCACTCCTAGTGCCTCCAACATGGTTGTGTTTCTTGCTAGGGACACACAAGAAGTGAAGTTAAGGAGTGAGGATGGACATGCGGGCTATGGGGTGGGTTTGTGTTTGTCCAGGTACCTGAGGCTATAGTGAAAATTATGAGCAGAGCGTGAACTCCAGCTGCAAAATCTGGCTGGAGAAGGAGGCTGTGTGCCAGGATGCCTAGCTATGCATCCCAGGGTGCTGCGCTGAAATCCATCAAGCTGGGTGTCCCTCTCAGAAGCGGTGTGTGCTGGGCAGTGCTCTTTTCTCAGCACCTTTGGCGGGTGATGCACGTGCACCCCTTGGGAGAGGAGAGCCAGACAGAGCCTGTCCTCATGCAGGGCCACCGGGGGCATGTCGCATCAGGTACAGGACACCTTTTCCTTCTTCCACTGTGCTTCAGGGCAGCAGTTGGTCCGTGCTAAACTCCTGTCTCTCTTGCAGGTGCTCCCCACTCGACCAGCAGTACCTCCCTGCACTCAGAGCGCTCCATCAGCGGCATCAACCTGGTGGGCTTCAGCTCCAAGCCAGACGGCATGCACCAGCGCTCCTACTCCGTCTCCAGCGCAGACCAGTGGAACGAGGCCGTGGCTATCCCTGGCAGCTGCCCCAACCCCTGTAAGTAGCATTTCTGGCCCTTCTCCCCTCAGCTGCAGGGGGGCTTATTTTGGTGATTGGGCAGTCCTGAGCTATGCCCTGTGGCTGCAAGCCCAGGCTTTGCTCACCGGTGTCAGACACAGCCTTTGGGGCCTTGTTGGGACTGCGCACCTTTGTGAGGGTCAGCCGGCAGTGTCCATACCAGGGGGGAGAGAAGCTCTCTTGCCAGACACGGTAAAGCAGTCTCCCTCCAGCCAAGGGATGCTGCTCCGCAGCAGGACTGCTCTGAACTCTCTCCTCCACCTGCCCCACTCTCAGCTCACCGTGCAAGGGGTAACCATTGCTTTCCCCCACCTCTGCTCCCCGTCAGCAGCCCCGGCTCCCAGATTTTGGGGCAGTTGAACGAATAGGAGTAATTCCTGTCTCTGGAGCACACACTGAGAGCCGCCCGCCCCCTCCCCCCACGCTCACTCGCTCTCTGTGATGTTTCAGGACAGTTGAGTGAATTAAAATAATTCATACATTTCCCAACGTAGCCACTTTGCCGAATTGGAAAATAAATGCTTTTGTGCTGCATTCATCACTCCTTCGTTCCTGGCTCTGCCGCCGCACTAAAAAAGCAGTTAAATGCACATCAAGAGTGGAGGAGCCATTTCCATGCCTGCTCGCCCCTTGTAGTTCTCATTAGCGCGGCAGCCGCCCCCCCGCTCGGTCCCAGGGGCTTTCGCAGTTTAAAGAGAGCCTCTTTATGATCATTACCGGAGTCCGACTGTGCGGGCGCCATTTGCAGCTGAGGAGGCTCCTCATTTGTAACTGTGAAAAACTATCAATTTCAGCGCGCCTGATGCAGCGGCTCCATCATTGGCCCCATCAGCTCCCTGCTGGAAGCGAATTAATCAGACTGTTACTGCTGATGGGGCAGCGCAGGCGACGGGAGCGGAAGGGCGCAGCTCTGAGCATTAATGTGCCGGCAGCCCCCCCTCCCCTCGCCTCGGACACAGGGTGCAGCGGGGCAGCCTCCGCTCCTCCAGCCCCAGAAGAAGTGGGGTGCGAGGGGGGACCGCCACCCCGCGCGCCGCTTCGGACACGGGCGCGTCTGCTGCGATGCTGCAGGGCTGGTCTTCCGCACCGGGAGAGGGGTGCCCCACCGTAGGCAGCACCTTGCCCTGCCCGCCGGAGCCGTGCGCTCCGGCAGCAGAGCCTCCCATGCCAACTGCCTCCCATAGCCCTTGTACGCACAGCAGCGGCGTCTGCACACCCTCGGGCAGGCAGCGCTGCGGTTAGCTCGCACCTTGCCTTTGCACAGGTGGATTTTGGGGCACAGCCCTTCCGGATAGCAGCTGTCTGCCTGGATAGCCTCCGGCCCCAGGAACCGTCCAAGCAGGTCTCATCCTCCTCCCAGCAGCCCCGCTGAGGAGCCCAAGGGCCCGACGCGGCCGTGCTGTGCGTTTTCCCTGCCTTGGCTCTGGCCTGAGTGTGACAGGAGACCAAGGCAGCCTCCGCTCCCTGTCCAGGGAGGAGCCTGCTGCGCTTGCAGCCACCTGAAGCGATCTACTTCTTTCACGCAAAGTAACTTGGAGACTGACACAAACAGGAGCTGAGAAGCTGCTGCTTCTCCCCGTGACGTGGAGGGGTGAGATGTCAGCTCGGTGCTAATTGTGTGTCTCGAGCACCGATTGCTGCTCGTCCGCTCTCGCGTCCCACTGCACTGTGCCGGACCCCAAGCCCTGTGGGTGGGTCCTGCCGTGCCCTGCCCTGCGTTAGCGGTCCACAGACACGTCACTGGGCCGGCTGCGCTGAAGGGCCCGCAGGATACGGGAAGTGACTGGCCCCGGCTGTCCTGGGAGCCTCCTGGAGCAGCCTCACAGTCCGTCGCCCAGCTTACGGCTCGCAGCACCGTCACCGCTGCGCTGGTGGGAAAAGCAGCAATTTCGTACCTCCCAGCACCTGTCTCCTGTCTGCAGAACAGCTCGGGGCTGTCGAGGAAGGGCTGGGGCAGGTGGAGCCCCCGGAGCAAAGCCCTGGCTCCAGGGAGGTGGCGAGCAGCTCCCTGGGCTCCTGTCCCGGTCAGCTGGAGCAGCCCTGGGCTGCACACACACCAGGCTGGCGGCTCTCCGGGCTGCGTACCTGCACGGGCAGCAGCCGGCAGAAGTGGGTTCTCGGCGAGGGGGTTTTTGGGGGGACAGGCAGTGCTTCCTGCGCAGCACGGCCTGCCAAGCTGAGCAGCATGTCCACCCCTCTGCTGCAGGGCTAAGCTAAGCCAAAGCAGACGTGCCTCACGCCCGCGCTTGAACCCTGGGTGTGCCGCCGTGTCTGTGCAGCCCAGGTCTGAGTTCTCTGCGGTATTTCCAGCTCTAAATGGCGAGGCAGGATGAGGAATATTTCTCTGCTCAGAGCAGACTTGCAGGCGCGTGCAGAGGGTGCAGGCTGCCTTCACGGCTCCCAGGGACGGGCTGCCTCTTCCGTTTGTGACCTGGTAGAGCGCATGGAAGAGGGGTGGGATGAGCTGTAAACACGGTCCAGCACATTTTATGTTTGTCCTTTATGGGAGGTCCTCTGCGCCCACCCGTGGGGACCCAGGGGCTGCCTGTAAGGCCAGCTGGTTTGGAGGGAGGAACCAGGAGGTTCCACACATGCCTGTGGAAGGGTTCCCATGGCGAGATGGGGACCTGAAAGTCCCTGGGTGCATCAGAGGAGCGCGCTTCTGTCCCGCTGGGGAAAGAGGGAGAGCAAGCAATACCTGGTCTTGTAGAGAGATTGTGTTTCACGTTCTGCCCCTGCCCCGCTGCAGTCCCATCCCTACCCCACTGGGGGCCCTGGAAGCCCCCAGCTCTGTGTCTTTAGCTGCTGGTAAGAAGAGCAGGGACGTGGGTGATCTCTGCTCCGCGGAGCGTGAGGTGTCAGGCTCACCACAGCCTGCCAGTACCTTGGCAGGAGCTGCATAAATGCGTGAACCCTCTGTGCTGAGCGGGTGAGCGGAGGGGGGCAGGATGCTGGCAGCGTGTGGTTTGGCCCGGAGGGCATCCTGGTGAGCAGGTGGGCAGCAGAGGTAGGCTGGATGCACCACGTGTAGTCTCAGACAAGAAAGTTCAGGTCCCCTGCGACATCCAGGCTGGGAGATGAAGGTGCCTCACACCTGTTCCAAGCGTAGTCCTGTTAAACAGTATCAGTAATTTATATTTATAAAACTGGAGTCTGATTTTATTAGATTTATCTCTCTTAATTGTCAAGGGTGAACTATTTCCCTGTGGATAAATAGCAGCAGAAACACCCTACTAGTGTGTGTCAAATGTAATAGAAACCAGAGATCGAAGAACTCTGGTGCCGCATCCTCTCCCAGCCTTGCGAGGGGGGCACCGGCTGCGTGCCGGACCTCCGCGTGGGGCAGCTCCTGGCTGCTGCCTGTAGCCCTCTCTGCCCCACCGCCGGATGTTTGTGTTGCCACACAGAAACAGACCAAGCCCTGGAGAGCTAGTCTGACCGAACCGGGCTGAAACGGGAGAGCGGAGGGTAGGCTGGAGTGGGAGAAGGGCTTGCCAAGTCACAGGCAGTCCCCACTGCTGGAGGGTGCTGCCCTTGTTAGATGCTGTGATTGCTTTCTTAATTTCAGGTGCCACAAAACACGGAAATTGGAGGTTAGGACTTAGCGGGAGACACTGGCTTGTTGCAAAGAGGACAGCAAGCTGCCCAGGGCAGGAGCAAGCTGGGAGTGGAGCTGCCATACGTGGCCTGTGGGCGGGTGGACACTGGAGAGGCAGGAGTGCATTTCAGAGAGGGTTAACAGTGCAGCAAGGGCTCCTGCGCCTCGTTGCCTTCCCCGGAGTCTGCATTTTTATGCTGATTGGAAGCCTGCGCTGTGTGTGCTGCTGAAATTGAATGTCAGGCTTTTGATTTTGTTGCTGGTCTCTAATGAAATTTGACATTTAATGGTGAGTGCAGCGGCAGCGTGTGTGTGTGTGATCGGAGCTTGATTAGCGCGCTCTAATTGACAGTAATTAGGCAGCTCCCTGATTGTTTCTAATTCTGCTATTAATTGTAAGGAACAGTATGATTGAGGATAAATTTGGTGCGTTGCTGCTGGGGATGCAGCTTCTTCAGCTCCGTATCGGAAGCCTATTGAGACCATCATGCTTAGGTTCCTAAGTGTGGCAACCCCAGTCACCTCGTCTGGCAGAGCAGTGCCATGGGGGATCGATGCTTCTGCAGCGGCCCTGCGGATCCCAGGACCTGGATCTGCACCTGGGGGGCCGAAAACACCTCCTGGGACTGTCCCTTCCCAAAACGCACGCGTTGCCCTGTGAGGACACTGCCACTGAGCAGTACGCACAGGGACGTGCGCCGAGGGGTTGGCGTGTCGGGCTGCCCCCAGTGATGCCGCTGCGCTTGTCCCGGCTATGTAGGTGCCAGTGCTGCCTCGGTGCGATCATCCTGGATGAATCCCAGTGCAGAGCATGTCCAGCCTGACCCTGCCCAAGGAGCCTGCCAGCCCTGAGCTGGAGCGGGTGTCGGAGCTGCCCCATGCAGTGGGGCTGAGTGCGGGTGCTGTCCTGTCTCATGGCGCTGTGCATTTTGAGCCGGGCAGAGCATCGGGGCTGTCTCCAGGACACTTGGTTGTCTCTAGAAAGAACGGACCGTCACTGTCCTGCTGTACATTACTTTCTTTATCTTTGTTCCCAGCTAACGGTACTGCCGATTCTCTCAGCTCCAGCCCAAACATTTCCAGTGCTGCCAGCCCAAAGCTGGAGCCGCCTCCATCACCACATGCGAACAGGAAGAAGCATCGCAGGAAAAAGAGCACAGGGACAACTCGGCCTGATGGCCCCAGCACGGCAGCAGAAGGTAGGAAATGTATTCTGCCTGGGGGGCACCTCTGCCGGCTCAGAGCGCCGGGCACCCAGGAGTCCTGCCGGGGCTCATCAGCTCCCGGGGCTTGGAGCGCTCCTCATCCAAGCTGGCTTGTGCTTAGGCAGAAAGGAGCAACCAGCCCCTCTTGATCTGCCCTTGATTTCTCACCTGCAGTGAAAGCAGGACTGCCATCGTGCCCATGACTGCATATACTATTAGTGGTGATAATAATTACTAACTGTGTTAGCAGAGCTGAGAGCACACCACATAGTTAAGGCGTGCTTGACTGTGCTTAAGGTGTGCAGAGACTTTCTACCACAAGAAAGAACCTGTTTCTGATGACTTGTATATTTGCCAAACTCTCATTTAAAAGACCTGTGCTGGCCATCTGCCTCAAGCTGAGGGTCTTTTGGAAAAGTTTATCTCCTTCAGGAAAGCAGTTGAAGACGTGTACATTGCTTTGCCTATGCTAAAAGTACTGATGGTTTTTCTGTTGAGAAGTTTTGGTGTCTCTGTCATTCCTGAAGAGGGACCCAAGCTTGGCAGGGAGCCTCCAAGGCATAGGGAAGTGCATTTTGCTGTGAAAAGCCATCCAAATTTGTCCAGGTAGAGAGATCAGCTTGGCAAACACGTTCTCCGAAGCCTGCATCTGTGATTAGCCTCTGTGGAAAAAGTGATCCTCAGTCTTTAAGATTTGACTTTATCCTAGGTCATCCTGTCCCACGGTAGGCTTTTGTAGTAAACCAAAATAAAGATTTAATTCAGGTGGCTAAAGGCAGGGGGAGAGGGGTTAAGTACAAGTGTTTGAAACTAATAGCTACTGTAAAACAAACCAGAACATTTTAGCCTGTACGTTTTTTATCCTGTACCTACCAAGGCGTGCTGTGGCGGTCCTGGTGTCTTGCTCCAAATCACAGATCATCAGCCTGTAGAGCAGCAGCCCAGGTTTCCCATGGCAAAACAATTCTTCTTAAGTTCTCTCTCTCAGAAACGTTGGGGTAATGATTTGCATAGGAGTTTGGTAGTTCTGTTGTTCAGTCTTTTCTGTTGTAGTTATCTTCATCTGAAAACCACTGAGTTTAGGAAGGAGTTCGCCTTTGCAGTGGTTGATTCAGGCATCTTGAGCATCATTTGAGTCTATAATAGACACTGGATGTCTCACGGAAAGCAAGAAATATTGTCTGTATTTACATTTTGTTAAACAACTGATGCGTTCTTAGCTATGGGTATGTGTTGACTCTTGACACGTTACGGCCCTTCCCCACATCAGCTCTTGGTTTGCTGTTCTCAGTCCAGCGCTTTGGCAAAAAGAGAGACATGTATTCCTTATATGTCTGAAAAGTGGGATACCAAAGAGTAGAATGGCTTTGCACCTACACGTGAGACTAAGAAAGCGTGTGCTAAAGTACTATGTCTCATCCTGGAAATAATACTCCAAGAGAGCATGAAAATACTGGAGAGAGTTGTAAAGAAGTGGACATTAAGGTATTCAGCTTACTAGAATGAAGACTGAGAAGTGAAGGACTGATGTTTTCAGTAATTACAGAGAAAGAAGTCTGGTCCTGCAAGGCTGTTCAGCATAGCTGACGGGTACATGAGAAGGTGCAGAGGCTGGGATCTCAAGTAACACAAAATTGAATACAATTTCTTAGTGCAAAAAGGTAATTAAATGTGGGCACACTTTTACAGAGCAGTAATACAGACTAACCACTGCGCAAAGTCCTAAAATTAAATTAGTCACTTTTCTACAAGATGTGTGTGATCTGGCCCCTGGCAGAATTCCCTGCCCTCTGCATCGAGGTGGGCAGACCGGCTAATTGTCACCTGCCTCCTTGGATGCCAAGTCCATGAATCTTTGAGCCACCCCAGTTTTTCCGTCATTTCGTAGGGATTTCTTTTCAGACACATGCTCACTCTTGCTGTCCTTCCCTGTTTGGCAGTATCCTTGGAAGGTGGAGTGACCAAGGCTGCAGATAGTGGTGATGTGGTGCCACGTGATGTGTATGAGTGCATCAGAATATTTTCTGTTATTCCCTGCCCTGGTCCTTGACCATGGTGGTGTGCTGGGAAGAGGTCTTGTGCTATCTGCAGTGATATCCGGGCCTTGTCTTGGGTTGATACAGTTAATTTAGAGCCCTGTCAGGTGTCGCAGTAATGTAATTTTTTCCTACAGTGTGCATTACTTCGCATTTATCAACATGGAACTTCATTTGCCAGTGAAGTGTCAGTTACCAAACTTCATTTGTCACTGCACAGACCTCGCACGCAGTTGCTCCTCCTGCTGCCAGAAGCCTCTGGCACCAGAACCAAAAGCAGGAAAGATACCTCCCCGGTGATCTGCAGTACTGCCGCTGCTGGGACACGTGGCAGCAGACTGCTTAGCCTGCTCCAGTGCAGCAGTGGAAAGCGAGGACGCCATGCGAGGATTTAGGAGAGCACAGCAGAGGCAGAAGGGGCATGGCATGGCAGAGCAGGCACCTGTGATCTGCGATCACACGAGCAATCCAACCTCTGTGTCTCCAGCTTGAATCCAGTCCTTCCAAGTCCCCGTGTCCTTCTCCAGCCAGTCAGTGGGTGCACCCTCCACTGGCTCAGCACTGTTGTCAGGCAGAGATGACAAGAGCCTGCTGCTCCCAGGCTCACGCCGGGTCAGAGTAGTCCCATGCCGTGTCTTCCACACGGGGTATTGTGCGGTGGGTTTTCTGGCTTTTTGGTTGGCTTTTCAAAAACTTACCTTGTATTTATTTGTTATGTAATCTGCTGTATTAGAAAACTGATCTGATTGCAAAACTGGGCTTCCAAAGCCTGGGTCAGTTCTGTCATCCTCACGGGTCACCCTGCACCAGCACCTCCTTGGGGGGCCAGGCTGAGCGTGCTGTGGGTCCGGAGGAGCTGCAGGCAGCACCCGTGCCAGCGGTGCCATGCTCCACGTCTGCGGGAGCCAGCCGCTGCCGCTGTGCAGAGGCAGCACGCGCTTAGGGGTTCACAGCTTGGTCCTGCTGTAGCCAGTCCAGTGCTCCAGTAGCAAACAGCTGTTTTGAGGAGAGGGGGACATCTCTGAAAAAGCCCTTGTACGTCCCTGTGCTCAGCACAAATTGCGGAGCTGAATCGCACGCTCCTTTTTCAGGAGTGACTCTGGGACCGATGCTTGGGTCGTCTGCTTTCTAGCCACTCAGGGCGAGCACTAGACCGGAGTCACAGCCAGGTCACTCTCCTGCACGGCAGCCTGCATGAGAAGTGGGAACTGGCAGCAAGCAAATAACGAGCAGATAACGAGCCTCTCTGTGCGCTCCCATCCCGGTGTCTCAATGGTCAGCGATTGGATCCAGCTGTGAACCTGGGGCCAAGCATCGCCCCACATCATGGGCATGACTGATGTCACGGACTGCTGTCCATAAGTATGTCTGATTCTTCCTTGAATCTCTTCTAGCTGCTTTTGAACAGTTACAGCAGGTTTTTTTCACAGCAGGCTAATCTGAGCTTTTTGCTTTCGCATAGTCAGTGTGGCGCAAGTGTAAAAATCACTGCTCAGAGAGCCGGGCTGCCGTGCTCTGTGGTAGAGCTCCCGTCCCTCGTGGTGCTCATCCCGCTGTGCAGGGTAGACTGTCTTGAGAGGAGCGTGGGGGACAGCCCAGCGACCGGCTGTGCTCTCCGTGAGCTCACACCAGCGTGACCATGCCGGTGTGGGGAGCACCGCTGCTGGGACCCCCCAAAGCCTCCTGCCAGGAGACCTCGGCAGCTGCATCGGGCCAGGCACAGCGTCAGGCTCAGCCCTCCATCGCAGCGTCTTCCCAGGCACGAGGAGCAGCAGCAGGGAGTGCGGAGGAGCAGACGGCTTGGGCTGCGGCCAGGCTGCCTTCGGATGCACCCAGCCCAACGCCTGCGAGTGCAGGGCACGAGCGTCTCAGGTTAGCATCCTGGGAAAGTTGGTGAGGTCTGGGGATAAATTGCCATCAGTTTATCTCATTTAGGAGGTAATCAGAGCCAGGGACGTGCGGAGCAATTGAATCTTAGTTGTTCTGAAGTATCATAAATCAAACGAGCTGTTGCTTTTTTACATGGTCGCATGTTAAAGAGAGCGCAGTGTCAGGTTGCTAGGGAGCATCAGCAAACTATGGCAAGCGTGGTATTGGGCTGCCGGGGATGTCACCAAACCGGAGAGTGCGGCTCGGGCTGTCAGGGAGCACCCACAGGCTGGCAAACCTGGTGTCAGGCTGTCAGGGGACGTCGTCGCAGCAGCCCCGGGAAGAGGGAAGAGCTCGTCACCACGGCGGGGTTGCAGCATCAGCCTGCAGGGACCACCAGGAAAGTCTGCCCAGCAAAGCGCTGTGGCCAGGAGTCCCCGTCCTGCCACAGACAAGCCCAGAGCCCCCACTGCTGCCGCACCTCCTCTGGGCCGGACCTCTGGCTCCTGTTTCGGGCAGCCGGGAGGGCCCCGGGGACCCACCAGGCACGTCTGGTGGCAGCAGCACCTTTGCGACGCTCCCTACGCCAGCATCCCCATGGCTGCCAGAGCTCCGGGGATAATGAACTTCTCATGTGCTTAAAGAGTGATGCAGGGTGCATGGCGAGAAGCTGACAGCCCCTTAATGTGCTTCTCAGTGGCGGCCAAACGACGCGGTTTTGTCTTTGTTTTTTAGTTTTAAAACCCACGGGAAATTGATGGCCAGTAAAGAGTTGTGTTGGGGCGATGTGCGTGATTAATACCAACTGTCAGGGGCTGTCGGAGGCCGATCTCGGCGAGCTGGGAGTGCAGGGCTGAGCTGCGCTAACCAGATTGCTGGGGATTCCAGCTGCTATTGCTCAGCTCCTGCTGCCCCACGCAGCTTGTGTCACCCGTGCGCTCCCTTCCACCAAGGCTCTTAATTCAGTGCTAACAAGTCACTCCTGCTCATTACAGACCCCGCAAGCTCCCTGCTCCATCCTGGCAGGAGGAAAGCAGCCCGTGCCTGGGCATCGCCACACCACAGCGGATCCCCCATCTCCATCAGCTCCACACCCTCCTCGTTCTGTGGTTCCTTGGGGGACCTTGTACAGCTCCACGTTGCCCCTCTGAGAGACCCTCGTGCGCACACCCATAAACCCACTGGTGGGTCTCGCAGCAAGCCTCCACGTGCACCATGAAGCCTGTGTTGTCCGTGCCATCCCTCCTGTGCCCGCAGTGTTCACCCCCCCACACCCCCAGTGCGTGCACGCACCCTGCGTGGCCCTTCTGCTGCCTCCCAGCCCCACTGCGCTGTGTGCACACACACTGCACCCCATATGGCGTCCGCCGCCCCCATACGTAGAAATGACACTCCTGGTCCCTAGAAATGACACTCGTGCTCCCTTGCGGTAACACCCGCACGTCACAGTGTACCCTCAGGAGCACCTTCTCTTCCTGACGCGCAGGCTCAACTGCCTTTGCTGTCCTTCCCCACACGTGCACACACGCATGCACACATTTGGTACCCCACAGCGTGTCCCCTGTTGGACGGTAGAGTTTGCCCGTCTCTGCCGGTGTCACTGCACAGAGCCCCCCCGGCCCAGCGTGCCCCCCTGGGCAGGGCAGGCAGTGGGGCGGTGGGAACGTGCCTGCTCAGCTTGGGGCACTCGGGGGTCTGGGGGCTCTGGGACAGAAGGCGCTGTGGGGTCTCCATAGCAATGTTCTTGCTGCGGCTCTCCGAGCGGCTTGTTGCTGTGGAGGGGGCCTGTCCCCGTTGCACTAATACAGGTTAGGAATATTGGGTTTAATGATCTGCAAAATGAGGAGGCAGCGAGCTGACATTTACGAATGGCGCTGCATCCTTCTCTTCCCAGACGCCTGCTAATTTGTTGATATCCCAAACACCTCATAATGATGTGGTACAGTGGCAGCTTGCAAACAAGCATCCCGAGGCTGGGGGGCCTGCAGGCTGCCCTGCTCCTGGACGCTCTTCACAGGCTTGGCAGCAAGAGAGCAGAGCTGTGGGCCAGGGACTCCCTGCACCAAAGGCAGGACCAGCCCTTGGTTCCCTGCCTTGCACCCCTCATGCTGGAATTATCCCCCCCCACCTCCTCCCTGTGTGACCACCCACTCTCTGCTACACCGGCCTAAAGTGGGAGAATGGACGGGAGGAGAGCAGCAGTGCGAAGGGAGAGGCTGGATATGACTGGGAGCCGGGGGGGGAGTGGAGGTGAAAAAGGAGACTTCTGCTTCAAGAGTGGGGCATGGCTCAGTGTGAGCTCTGCTTCTTGTTTTGCTGATGTGGAGTGGGATCCTGCTCCTCCTTCCTGGACCTGCTGGGATGCAGAGGGAGGCATCCTGCACCGTCTTCCGTGCAGGGCAGGAGCTGCATCCCATCTGCTCGGGGAAGGAACCTGCTGGCGAGCTGGCTGGCACGGAGGGCTCTCCCTGCCTGGTGTGCTGGTATGGAAGTGCTCCCGCCCATCCCCTGTGCTGAGCTCTGTCCTGTCCAGCCCACTGGGGTGGGAAGTTCTGCCCTGTGTCCTGTGGGCTGGTGTGGGGGAGCTCTATCCGGTGGCCTGTGGGGGTAGAGAATTGCAGCCCTGTGTCTTGAGTGCTGGGAGAAGCACCATCCTGCTGTGCTGGGTGAGGAGCATCACACCACATCTCCCGCAGTGACTAGAGGGGTGCTGCTCCATCTTCTGCGTCCTCCCTGCAGAGCTGGGTTGCGTCCTGGTGCTTGAGGGATAGGGGAGCAGCCTGCCCATATTGCTTCTGGTGCTCTGAGGGTGCTGCCCCAGCCCTGGGGGGGGGCACCTTGGGTACGTGTGAGGGATGTGGCCAACCGGTCCCACTGCAGCTCCCTGGGGAGGCGCGCTGGCCTGGGGTTTCATGCCGCATCCCAGGGAGAAGCAGGGTGTCCGTGGGAAGGAGGTGGGAAGTGCCACTCCTTGACTCCACGCTGAGGTCCCTGCAGTGGGGTCTCTGGGCTGGCCTGGGCCAGCCTCTGCTGCACTGGTGCAGTGCGTGCCCTTCGCAGAGCAGGACGGACCCCTGCGCCCAGCCGATCGCTGAACCCGCCGTGGTTTTAGCCACCCTGATGTAGCGCTTTGCTCAAAGCTTCCTCCCACTGAGAGCAGAGAGAAGGGCCTCACCACGAACCGTAAGGACAACCCTCCCGGGACACCACCGCTTCCTTCCTCCCTGTGCTGCTTCTCCTCTCCAGCATCCCCTGCTGCTTCTGCAGGTGACAGCCACAGATCACTGGTCTGCTGGGCATCTCGGCTCTAGGGCCCCTTCGGGCAGCAGAGCTCTGTCCCACCCTGGCTTCTTGCTGGGGCTCTTCCCTTCTTCCTTTTACTCTGTGCTGGTTACTGGCAGTGCACAGAGGATGTCTCCATCGCCCCATTTCTGCCCAGTCCTGTGGCACTTATATTGCTGGCCTCGAGGAGATGCTGCGTCCCCAGGCTGGCTTGCTGGCAGTGGGGGCTGCTGGCTTCCCCCCTCTCTAGCACAGCAGGCTGGTGAACGGTAACTCCGCGAGGGCTGATCACCGGCTGCGGTTGCTGCAGAAGTCCTCAAGCCCACTCGGCTTGGTCTGAGTGCCACACAGCCCTGGCCCAGCCTGGCCGCTGTGCAGTGCCCTCGCTAATTTTGCTCTCATTTGGAGCACTCGTTGCTGGGCGGCGTTGGAGCTGGGTCATGGGGTTAACGCCCATTAGCAGAGCCGGCTCGCACTGAACTCTGCTCAGCAACTCTTCACGGAGCTCAGTCTTTAAAACATCATCAAAAAATCATCAAGAGAGAGAGACAAGCGCGTTCATTTCCACTGCCCACTAATTCTAATGGAGCTGGCATAATGGGCTCCCACCAGCACGCCTGCAGGCAGCCCTAGGGCCAGGGAGATGAGCTCTGCCTTCTGGCCCTGGGATAGCCCCTCTGCCCCGAGGCGGCTGGAAGTGGCTTCCTCCAGGACTTTAGCCCTGTTGAGTCTGAGCTGGCGAGCCCTGGGGCTCTCCTGACCACCCTGGCCACCAGGAAGGAGCCTGTCCCCTACACGTGGTGCAGGGAAGGGCATTCTGCCAACTCCGCTTCAAGAGGTTGTCCAAATCCTTCTGTCTGTGTCCTCTACTTTGTGCTATCCTTTCATCTGGCCAGAAATGCCCCTGCCACATCAGAAACCGGTGCCTCTCCCCAGAAAAATCTGAGAGAGCCCCTTTCCCTGAAGCTATTACTTGAGTGTGATTCAACTTGTACAGGCCCGCCCCGGGAGCTCAGGAACTCGTCCCAGACCATCGAAGAAGCTGGGTCTGCACGCTGTTCAGAGCTGCTCTGACTCCTCGATTCCCTTCCCAGCTCTGCCAAACCCTGCCTGCGAATCCAAGTGTGCGATCCCGCAACTCCCTGCTTTCCTGCCGTAGCCATGCCGTGCTCAAGCCTCCAAGGAGGTCTGACCCTGCAGTGCTGTCCTGTGTTGATGCAGGGAAAGAGAGGTGGTATTTTGCTTGCAAAAGAAGCCTTAGTGTGGAAGAAAAGCTGTCGTCCTTTGTTAGCTCTTCCCGGGCTCTGCTGAGAGCAACAGGCCCTTTGTTCAGAGTAAAGCTGGAATCCATGAGGCACAAAGGAGGAAGGGGAATGGAGGTCCTGTGGCTTGCAAAGCCAGCGCTGGGGCTTCGGTCTGACTAGGACCACTGCCAGGGCTGGGATCGGGCAGCCCCGTGCTCCAGGATGCCCCTGAGCTGCGATGGTGGGAAAGTCCATCTGAGTGGTGTTGGAGCCCCAGAAACCTTGCTGTTTGGCCATGGTCAGGTGTGGGCGGCCCAGCGGGGACCCCAGCAAGAGGAGCTGCCTGCCCCTCCTCTGTGAGCATCCTGAGCGGAGGACTGGGAGACGTACGGTACCCCCTGCCCCAGCACAGCTCCAGAGGCAGAGGCACCTCGGAGGAGCAGCAGCGAGCCCCGCATGGGAGCCTTGGGGCGGGCAGGCACTGCAGGGCTGGCGCTTGCTGCCTCGTCTCTGCTGGGAAGCATACTGGCTCAGGAGCGCTTGGGCTGGGATTCCTGCCTGCATGTTTGGTGGGGAGGCACTGAGCAAGTGAGAGACAGGAATAAGGAAGATGGAGACATGTGAGCCCATGGCAGAAATCCTCACCTTGTCCCAGGGACTGCGCCAACCCGCTTGCTGCTGTTTCGGTGGCAGCAGAAGTGGCTCAGCAGCAGGGAGCACTTGAAGCGCATCCAGTACTTGCCAGGTCCAAGGGGCTGGCCTGGGCTTTGCAACACACTTGACAGCAGCCACAGGTGGCTCAGACCGAGGGTGGGAGAGATCTAAGGAGAGCAGGGCCCATTCTGATACATTGGGGTGCCCCAGGAGTGGCTTTGTTGGTCGCTGCTCCAACAGCGTGGCCTGATCTGAGATCTGGGAACTGCAAACGCTCCCTCGAACACCTGGGCAGTCACTGCCCCGTAGGAAGAAATGCCACTCTTTCCTTCCTGCCTGTTAATGCTTTGCCTCTGGCAGCAATTGGTTCTGCAGCTCTCGGGGCCTGATCCCCGCTCTCTTGTAGCCTCCTGCAGAGGTAGAAGGAGCTGTCTCTCGGAACAGCTGGAGCGCTCGAGTCCCTGGACTGCAGATCCCAGTCACAGGCTGGGATGGTGGAAGAGGTGGTGGCAGCTGGTTGCTCATGGGTGGGCTGGAGCTGAGCAGGAGCATCTTGGTTTTGAGCTGGGATCTGGTGTCCTTGGAGCCTCCACAGGAAATCCTGTCCTTAGGGTAGGATGCACGTTCCCTGCAGGGAGCTCCCCAGAGCAGGGACTGTGCGGTCTTTTCTGTGGCTGAGAGCTGGAGGAAAGGGCAAAGTGCTGGGCAAGCTTGATGTCCTGGTTAGGCAAGTGCATCGCAGAGAGGAGGAGAGTCCAGCAGCGTGACCGGCTGCCAGCACCTTGCAGTCTTGTCCTCCTCCTGATGCCCCAGAGTTTCTCGTTCCCAGCAGGAGAGAGGCAGTTGCAGACGTCTTTCCTCAGAGGAATTGTCCCAAGCTGTTTCTATGGTGAAAGGAGTGAAAGAGCCTCCCCTTCCTATCTGGGAAAGGCAAGCTAGTTGGCACTTTACCTGGAGAGCCCTTCACCCTGGAGTTATTTGATCCTCCCGAGGGTCTGCTGGTGTGGAGACCAAGCCTTGCATTCCTGCACCAGTCCATTTCATCAGCGCTAAGTATCTCCAAGCCCCCATGGCTGCTGCTGGGATCTGTGCAGGACACACCATGGAGTGGTCTCAGCCATGGCAAAGGGCAACCAGCTATCAGTCATGCTTTTAACCCCCATGAAACACAAGATCCTGAGCCTGCTGCTTGAGTAGCGTGACACTCTCCACCATGGCAGAGTAGCAGAAGTGGTATTTTACCCTCAGGTTGTTCTGGGGTAAGCAGCTGTGCATGATGGAAAGAGAAAGAGAGAGGTGGGTGCTGTGCCTGGTACCTGTTAATGCAGGTGGTGGTGCCTGCAAAGGAAACAGAGCCTGGAGAGAGCACTTGCAAGAGAGGAGGGGCTATGCTCTCCCACCACCCCCACTGGAGCTGTCTTTCCTCACGGAGACTTCCCATGGCTGCACCCATTTTCTGAGCGTGTTTGTGGACACGGCCTTGCTCGGCCAGTCCCAGCAACCCAGCAGCAGCTGAGGTTGACCGGGCCCTTGGTGGGACCCGGCTGGTGGACTCCGCACCCATCCATTCTGCTGGGGTGCTGCGGGCTGCAGCAAGTTCCTCGGTCATTGCCCTCTTGCTGCTTCCCTCCGCAGTAAGAGACTCTTCTGGCCACGGCTTGCAGGGGAAGTCAGGCAGAAGAGAGGACCCCACCAGACCCCCTCCGCTCACCTCCCCGCGTCTGCCCCGGCAGCCACAGACCCTGCCAGGCTGGAGGCCAGCGCAGCTCTGCCTTGCTGCGGACCAGGCTGGTCCCCTTGGCCTCCTTGCCGTCTCTGGAGCTGTGCAGTTGACTCCCTGCTTTTAATAGAGAGCTGGGAAGGCACATTATGGAGATGAGGGTGTTATTTGCATAACGCTAATTAGGTAATTACAAATCATTTTGCTATGAGCTGAAGCGTGTGCTGTGACATAACGTTTATTAGTCATTCCATTCAGGCCCCGCTTAGTTAAGTCATTTACTGCACTAACTACTGAAGTTGGCAATAAAAGGTAAATGCTGGTGGTGCTCGGGTGCAAAGATGAGACAGGGCACCCCATGTAAATACGAGGCCGATGCACCTGCTCGGTGCAGCCTGTGGCAGGGGCTGGCAGGGCAGAGCCCAGCCCTGGCAGCCCAGACTGGGAGGGTGTTACAGCAATCAGAGCGGTAGCCAGAGGGGGAGACCACGTTTTAAGCCTTGGTTTTCAGCAGGCTCTTGGTTGTTATGGGGCCGTTTTCTTAGGCCCAGGGGGCCTGAGGTGCTTTCACACGTTTTCACTGTCCCCCGTCTCTCTGCTCCTGGCTCTGCCACCCAGCGCAGAGATGTTTGTACATTGACACCCTCCCTGGAAACCCACCCGGCAGCCTGCATCCGTAGGGATGCTAAGGCTTCTGTTTGCACCCAGCCTCTAAGTGCCTGGTGGTCTGAGCAACCCTTGGGGCTCACAAAAATTATCTTCCCTGAAGATGGAAAGTCAGGAATTTGTCCCCGCGAGTTTCACAGCCAGAGAAGTGCTTTAATACTGAGGCTGTATCCTCTGGGGATGCTTGTGGGGCACAGATGCCGGTGCTGTGCAGCGGGGAGGCTGAGGCGCCTGAGGAGCAGGTCGCCTGGCCGTACCCTCCCGGGCAATTGCCCTGCGTGTGTCCCTGCTGCCCCCCTCACTGCCCCCCCCATGGAAGCAGCTCTGCTTGGCCGGCCTCCAGGGACCCCCGTGGCCACCAGCTTCCCCAGTTTGGGAGCCAGAGGCCGCCTGCCCAGCAGGGCACTGAGAGGTGCCAGAGCTGAGAATGGCATCACTCTCGCCTCTCCGTGGCTCCTGCCTGGGCCTCTGTGACTTAATGCTTCTCTATGGGAAAACAGTGGCTGTGCCCTGTTGGGTGGGTCTGTGGAGCACCCAGGCACTGAGGGCTTCCCGAGCGGGATCCCTGTCCTGCTGCGCTCCTCAGCTGGCGACGATGCCCCTTCTCAATGCACAGGTCTGTGAAGAGCTGCCTCTGAGCCCACTGCAGGAACCCTCCTTGCATCTCCTGATTCAGTGCGTGGGGCCCTGTCCCACTAACGCCGCTCGTCAGCAGGCACCAAGCACTCTGTGGGGTCTTGAGGGTGATGGGGCTGTTTGGGGGGCAGCAGCTCTGTGGAGGAGCGGATTTCACTGCTCAAGGGGTCAGCAGCTTTTCCAAGGGTGGGACACAGAGGGCATGGAAAGCAGGGCGCAGGCAGCTTCCAGGAGGCCAATGCTACAGCCTCCTGGGTTTCCTGGCCCGGGATGATGGGGGAACGGGGCTGCGGATGTTCATGTGCGGGAGGAAAGGCAAGCCCACGCTAGTAGAGCTGGCGCACAGGGAGCAGCCAGAGTGACGGCCTGGCACAGAGCTCTGGTTCCTCCCTGCAGGCACTCTCTGCCTGGGCTTCCCTGTCCCAGCCTCCCGGGGACCACTGCTGCCAGCGATCCTGCCCGTGTGCGGGCACAGCGGTGGCCCGCAGGGATCTGTCTGTCTGTCTGCTCGTGCCCTGCGAGGCTGGCGGAACCCCTCCTTCCCTGACCCATGTCATGGCACACCTTTCTTTTCCAGAACCAGATGAGCCATTTGAGTTCATTATCGTGTCCCTGACGGGCCAGACGTGGCTCTTTGAAGCATCAACGTCAGAGGAGCGAGAGCTTTGGGTACAGGCCATTGAAAGCCAGATCCTGGCCAGCCTGCAGGGCTGTGAGAGCAGCAAAAATAAGGTAAGAGGCCTCAGCTGAGTTCTGCTTTGTTCCCTCCTCTCTGGCGTCTGCTTTGCTGTGTCCATCCCTGTCCAGGCTTCCCTCTCTGTCCAGGCTGGATCCCGTCCTGATCTCTCTGCTCCCAGTCATGTTTGAATCCCATCGCTGGGACTGTGCTCCCCCTCAGGTTTCCTGTCACCTCTCTGAGCTCCCCGTCATCTCCCCAGCCTGGCTCTGGCCCCATGGAGCTCTTTGCATCCTGCCAGGGCTGGACCCTGCGCTGTCTGCTCCCTCCTTGGACAGCTCTGCCTTTTCGCTCCTCCTTCCAACCCACCATCCCCTGCTCCTCCGGCACACGCCCAGCTAGGAATCCATGTTCCCTCTAGACCCCATTCTCTGAACCCCTGCGCTGGACACCCCTCGTGCAGCAGAGCCTGCGGGGTGCCTGCTGGAGCGCGGTGCTGGTGGCTCCCCGACGGGCTCTTGGGCTGGTGATGAGAGGACATGTGGGGTGGGCTGGTTGGCCTTGAGTTCCCATGCATTTTGTTTCAGGCTCGGCTGGGCAGCCAGAGCGATGCGCAGGCCATGCAGGCCGTCCGCACCGCACGTGGGAACAGCTTCTGTGTGGACTGCGACGCACCGAGTAAGAAATGGTGGGGAGAAACTGGGAGGTGGGGCTGCTCACCGAGGGAGGGGAGAGGGACTCCACCCCAGCCACCTCCTCTTTTACCCCAAAGAGACCTACACCATGGGGCTGTCTCGTCCTCTCCTGCAGTGGGCCCATTCTTCAGGCATGGGCTGCTGACCCACCTGCCACGCTGGTCCGTGACCCCTTACTCACCAGCCTGGGGCCTTGCCTCTCTGTGCTGCTGGGGCACTGGGCTTGGAAGGGGTCTGCTGGGCAGGTGCCTGCAAATATGCGTCTCCTGGATCATAGGAGACCCGCCGGTGAGTCCGTGCTGGTATTGACTCTCCCCCACTGATGTTGCTGCCCTCAGATCCGGATTGGGCAAGTCTGAACCTGGGCTCCCTCATGTGCATTGAGTGCTCTGGGATCCATCGCAACCTGGGCACCCACCTGTCCCGTGTGCGCTCCTTGGACCTGGACGACTGGCCTAGCGAGCTTCTCATGGTGATGACAGCCATCGGCAACGCCCTGGCCAACGCTGTCTGGGAAGGAGCAGTGGAAGGCTACCCCAAGCCCACCCCTGACAGCAGTCGGTAAGGGAGATTGGGAACTGCAGAGATGCTGCTCAGACAACCACACCGGGAGGCTTGAGGGCACCACAGGAGGTTGGGAGCAGCCACCTAGTCAAACAGAGAGGTGGGCAGGAATCCTCGAGATGCTCCAGTGTTCGGGGTCCTGCCTGCTCTCTGGGCTGTGGAGGCCTTCTCCCACTGTCCTGGTGGGCTAGCAGGGCTTCATGGCCAGCCGTGGCCATGCAGTGACTGCCAGAGCCGTGGCTGGCTGCAAAGCAGAAGGGGTTAACAGAGATGGCTTGGCAGCGTTGTGTGGGTCTCAAGGGTGCGTCCCTTTCAGGCCCTTGTCTGTCCCTATCGGAGCGACTCTCCTGTCACTCATCCCAACAAGAGCCCATTCTGCAGCTTATCAACGGATAAGAGCGGGTCAGGGGGCGGCAGGAGTGAGCATGCTCCGCGCAGGGCATTGATGGCCGCCCGCCAGATGCAGATGGATAGAATGGCAGCAGATAGCAGCGGCACGGCACACATCGATCCACCCGGCCCCGCAGCCCCAGGCGGGACGGACGCTGCCGCAGCCTTTGTTTGCACCAGGCGAGACGGCAGCAGTGATAACGTGCCTCCCGTGGCACTGGGCTGTCATGTGGAGCAGCTAACCTTTTCTTGCCGCTGGCCATGGCCCACACACAAGCGTGGGACAGAGACAGTCCCCACGCAGTGGGCACACAGGAGAGTGTGTAGGGGCACTAGCATAGAGGTGTGGGTGTTCCTTTGCACACTGACAGGTGTGGGGTCTGGGTATGGGATGCTGCTGCTGTACGTGCATGGACGAAAGTGCACAGTGTACAGTAGGGAGCTATAAGGAGGTGCAGTGGGACAAGTGTGTGTCAGGCATGTGTCTGTCCGGAGCAGTGTGACACAGCTCCAGTGACAGCCGTGCACGAGAGGGGCACAGCAGGGGAGGTGCCTGCAGCGGGGCTATGCGAGGCATGCCTGTGTCTGACAAACGCTCACTGCCAGCGCGGGGTGCGCTCAGGGTGGCAGTGCTGGTATGCACGCCCCTTCGCACGTGGAACCCAGGCAGGTTGGCCCACCTGTGACAGTGTCCCATCTGGCAGGGAGGAGAAGGAGCGCTGGATCCGGGCCAAGTATGAGCAGAAGCTCTTCCTGGCTCCACTGCCCCAGTCGGACATCCCGCTGGGCCAGCAGCTGCTGCGGGCTGTGGTAGAGGATGACCTGCGCCTCGTGGTGACGCTCCTGGCCCATGGCACCAAGGAGGAAGTGAATGAGACCTACGGGGATGGAGATGGGCGCACGGCACTGCATCTCTCCTGTGCCATGGCCAACGTGGTCTTCACGCAGCTGCTCATCTGGGTAAGACAGGGCCTCACAGCCTCCACCACAGTGTTTATGGCCCTGTCCCAGTGCTTCCCCACTGCAGCACCTCTCAGGACAGCCCCCCCCATCCATCCTCCTCCCATGGGTTCCCCCACATGCCCGCTGGCACTGCCCTGCCCACCCTGCCATCTCCCCCTCCCTGCCCACCCCAGTGCCACAGAGCCCCACTGCCTCCGCTGGTGCTGTTGCTGTGCCGCCACC
>JANZLQ010000078.1:45369027-45404816 GCA_026212715.1 Elanus axillaris
AGTGTCCAAGGCCAGGCCGGAGGGGGCTTGGAGCAACCTGGTCCGGTGGAAGGTGTCCCTGCCCGTGGCGGGGGGGGGGTGGAACTAGATGATCCTTAAGGTGCCTTCCAACCCAAACCATTCCAGGACGCTATGATTCTACTGTCAAACATATGCTTGCGTTTGGCCCAAGCCCGTATGGCCCAGAAGCCTGAGGGCCAGCCTGGCAGCTAGGAGCACAGAGGTGGGTGGGACAGCGTGGATGAGCGGCATTGCGGACGTCTGGTGATGAGCCGGAGGAACAGAGCAGGGGCTGAGAGGCCCAGAGAGCACCTTTGTACAGAAGGGGTGTGCTCCCCCAGGTTTCACCTGCAGAGCGTGGCACCTCAGGAGCATCAGCACCTGCTGCAGAGCATCTGGATGGAAAGAGAAGTGCGGGAAGCATTTGGAGTCATGCTCCTAACAGTGAAGTACCAGAAGCACTCAGCACAGGAGAGCTGCTGTAGGGCCAGACCAGCTACTGGAGCGAGTCCAGCAGAGCTCTGCACGGGGCTGCTCGAAGAAGGGCTGTGTTGCTGTGTGGGGTTGCAGCTTGGGGCAAAGACGGAGGCTCCTACTGCTGTCAGTCAGAGACCCTTGGAGTGCCTCCTCAGGCGGGATCGCTGCAAGTGCCGTGGGGCAGCCCCGTGAGGTCCTCGTGCTGGTGGACTGGTGAGAGGAGGGAGTTTGCCTTCGTGTGTCACATCCAGCCCTGAGGTCCTTTGGCCCTCCACAAACACTGCCCAGTCCCACAGGGTGAAACATGCTCAGTGCTTCCAAATGGCTGAAGTCTCCAAGCTAAAGTTCGTAAGGGAAGTTGAATAAGAGCAAATATTTAAATAAAATTATAAAGTAGCATCACCATTTATTTCAGAATGTCTTTTTCAGAAACCAGCACAGGCAGCAAATTCAGAGCAAGGAAGCTGATAGAGCCAATACAAACCAGCAGTTACAACATGAAGGAAACTAAGGGGAAGTCAGAGACATCAATGAAGTATCAATGAAGTGAGCAGCGCCGTTAAGGGAAACATGAAACTGTTTCATTACCCTGGGGCCAAACATAGTCCCAGTGGTGACAGAGGCTAGTGGCAGACCAGTGTGGAAGAGGGACAAGACTATGTAATTAAGCACTCGGATCTCTTTGGGACTTGGCCTGAGCACCATGCAGGATTAATTCTGGTCTGGGCTAGGGCAGATCTGGTGATTTTTAAAAAAGCTAGAGATGAGAAATCTACATCCACCATGATAAGCTATTCTAAGATGCAATTAACTAGTAGATTAATTGCCCTTGCTATTAAAAATGGGTCTCATTTTTAATATGTGTTTGCCGGTTTCAATTTCCAGCCACCGGATCTAGTTTTACCTCTAAGTGCCACTCAGAAGAACTGGCAATGCTGAAAAAACTCTGCAGTCTGCCCCTCGGAAAGCTTGGTAAGGCACCGCTGAGGCCAGCGATAGATGTCAGCATGGCAATGGAGCGTGTGTTTAGCTCGCGTGCCCACAGTGCTTCACGGAAGAGTGCTGCCAACCCTTCCTGCCCTGTAAATCTGGAACTGAAGAACTGGCACCTACAACTGCACAAGGGACTCCCAGGATCAATCATGGTGTGTCCAACCACTGCCCCTCCGAAGTTCCCACTGGCAGGAATCACTGGCAGTCCATAACTCACTTATGGCTCTTCTCTCAACCCTCTCCAATTTCTCAATTTTTTTTGAAATGTCGACTCCAGAGCAGGATGCCCCAGCAGCAGAGAATCCAAAGAATTGCAGTCACTGGGCACCTGCCCCAGGTTGCTGTGTGCAAACGTATGTTCTGCATAATGAAAACCAAGAACTCAATAAATATTTCTGCTCTGTATTTGAAACAACAATTGATAACATTCGTATTTTACGGTGGTAATGAAATACTTTCTATTCCATCAGTAATTAAGGAGGATGCTAGAGGGAAACTGTTCAAGTAACAAATTTTATAATCTGCAGGATGATACATTACATCCAAGAGTATTTATTTGGCTAATGAGTTCACTGAACCATTGATTTTTTTCTTTATAACCAATCATGGCACATTGGGGAACTTAAGATAAGTGGGGGGACAAAAAAGTTCCAATGTCTTGCCAGTGTTTAAATAGGCTCACATGGATATCCAAGAAACTACCAAGCAGTTAGTTCAACATACTTCCCAAGCGATCACTGACAAGCAGCCAAAGGACGTCCCGAGTAAATTAGTAAAAGCTGGAACCCAAACTAATGTCATTCAAATTAGTGTCATTTGAAAGAGATATTTTCAAATAGTTTTATGTAATTTTTTGGTAAGCCTACAAGTTTTATAGAGCTAACTAGTTAGATACGGCATGCTTAGACTCCTGTAAGTCATTTGACTTACTTCTGCGTGACATTCTAATAAGAAAAATTAGCTGTATGCTACAGTCAGTGTGATCACTATTAACAGATTTGAAAGAATTGGGTAACTGAGAAGTCTTATTCTATATAGCCATTTGACAGATGTATTTCTAGTTGTATTCTATTCACATATTAATGCTATACGTTATTAGCAATCAGGGAGAAAACAAAACAATTGCTGGTAAAATTACTGGGGTGGATAAAAATGAATTGTTGGGATGGCAAAAGTGAGAGGTGGCACTTGCCCAAGACAACCTAATCTGGATTGCTTGAAACACCAGATTAATGAAAAACCTGGTTTGTTACATCTAAGTATAAGGTACAACATATAGGAAAGAAGAAATTTGGCTTCATTTTAAAATAGGAACAGCATCCTGGATAGTAATGAGAGTTTAGAGGTTGCAACATATGCCATCTGAACAGAAAACACGCTGAATGGGGGGGCATTGCTGCCAAGGCCGTCCTCTTCCTGGACTGTGTAAATAATCAAGTAATGCCAAATATGAATCTAAGGTTCCTGAGGCATTTGTGTAGATCTCACATCCCCATGGCTAAGAATAACTCTTACACAATCGTAGCACAACCATATTTTGAACGTTGTGCACAGCAGTACTCCATCTCAAAGTGGTGCACTAGGATCAGTAAAGGGACAGGGAAAGCCTGTGCTCGTGGTTAAGGGTTGGGTGACAGCTTCCACGGAGGGAATGACACAGTTGAATAGAATTCCAGCCTGAGTAAGGAGAGAAATTACAGGGATCTATATAGTTCTGAATAATGGAGAGGAACAGACTATAGTTACCCACATGTTCTTAGAATACGAGAGTTAAAGGGCATCACATGAACCAAGAAGGTAGCAGCGTAAAGACAAATCAAAGCAGGTGATCAACACAATGTGCAATTAAGTTATCCTTGCCGCAGGGACACCAGAATGCTCAAAGGTACATGGGTCCAAAAAGTGACTGGTCAAATTTATGGAAAAAAAAAAAATCTCTGTGACTGCTAAATACAAAGATGCCTTTTTGATGCAAAAGTACCAGAAATGCAGTTTACAGAACTTGGGGGTGGGGATGTACATCCAAGGGAAGGGCTTTTCTACACGTTTTGTCCTTGTACTCCTCTATAAGTACTACTGTGATTTACTAGTCCACCCATTATGGCATGTCCTGCCCTTTACTGAGGAACAGGAAAGATCAAGTAAGGGCTGGGCAGATAGATATTCGAGGCTGGGAATCCTACAGGGAGATACTGATGCAGTTGATCTTTCAGTTAAAGGAAGAGGATACTAAGAATAGGCAATGCTTGGACGGCACAGAGAGGGTCAGAGTAAGACCCAGTGGTTGCAGCTAGGATGGAAACTTCTGTCTGGAAATGGGATGATTTTTTTTTTTTTCCCTGAGCACATCACTTGGGCAGCTGCACTAAGAACATGGCAGTGAACTGGCATTACTTCAGTTAGTCATGAGGGTGTCTCTTGCTGACTGCTCTGCCAAAAAACCCAGGTGGATGCTGAAGCAGGAACAACAGCATGTGCCCAAGAGACATTCCCAGTGAACCTGGGACACAGTAGCAATCAGCAGCTGCCTGTGGCTGTGGCAGTTAGTAAAAACACATCAGAACCACAAGCCCCTGTGCTAATAATGTCACATGCTTGCTGTCCTCGGTTGAGACCATAGCCCTCACATGCAGGACAGGTAAATTTCCCCGGCATAACTCCTGTCCCAGAAAGTACATTCAATGCTGCATTAGAAATTTCCCCTTTAGAAACCTGACAAAATGTAGCACAGCTTGTTATGTTGCCAAAATATGCTCTGGAACATCAAACCTTTTTAATTCTGTTCTGTTCTTGTAAATGTTTTTAAAAATCAGTTGCCATCAATTAGCATAACTGAATTAAATCCAGAGCATTTGTGCTCAGCCTGCACTTGGCTTGAACTTTTCAGATTGTTTCAGTTCTGAAAAAAGGCTTGAG
This sequence comes from Elanus axillaris, assembly GCA_026212715.1. Taxonomy (NCBI): domain Eukaryota; kingdom Metazoa; phylum Chordata; class Aves; order Accipitriformes; family Accipitridae; genus Elanus; species Elanus axillaris. Next base: position 45,373,414 of record JANZLQ010000078.1, read on the forward strand.
TGTCCAAAAGTGTTTCTGGTGGGTTTGGTTTGGTTTGGTTTGCTCCCCCAGTTAAATCGGTCAATCTGTAAAAGATACTCCCCTTTTCCTACTAGCCTCACATTCCTTGAAAATGGTTTCTCAGTGATATCCTTACACACAATGAAATCATGCCCTTTTAATTTCAGTGGGAACATAGATGAAGTTGTGCCCAGGGATGGCTTGCCCTTCTCAGCCACCTGCCTGACCTCTGCCCTCACGCTTACACTGGGATCGCCTGCCTGCAAACCTGGTAGCTCTGCCAGGAATCCTGGAAATTCCCCGGCAGTCCCAGCACGGGTCCTTCATTGCGACAGGCGCCTGTCTACGGCAGGACACTTTTGTCCAAAGAGGAATTGGCAGTGCCGGGAGTTGGCCTGCCCGTGTGTGCAGCGGCACTGCGTGCTCCTGTGTTTGCAGAAAAAAACCACTGCAGGTTTACCTCTTTCAAGCCAAGCAGCCCTCGTCACCCAAACGCAGAGCAGACTTCAGAACTAGCAAAAGTAATCAGCAAGACCTGAGGCGTGGCTTTAAGTCTAACAGCTGCAAGGAACAATTCCAAACCAAAGCAGAGCACTAAATTCAATCATCCCCTGTCCTTCAGCTGATATTATTTTAGTGGCTGAGTACACATTACTGAACGCACATTATTGCAGGCATATGGACAGTGCTGGAAAGAAGGAGGACTGGTAAACCAGCCCCGCAAGTGCCGCCCTGCAGACTTCCTTCATACCAAAGATAACCATTCAGGCTAAGGCAATCGTGGACTGTGCTGCCTCCAAAAGGGACAGACCCTCCTTTTTCTGCTCCTCCTCCAGTCACAGACATGATCTGGCTAAAAGTGAACGCTCTAATGTGGTGATTAGAATTTGGGAATAAGACTACAGGACCTGATCCCATAACCAGATCACCCTGAACAGAGATGAGAGCTCAGCTAGCGGGAAGGTGGTGACTTCAGGCTGGGTTCCTGCACTGGTTCAGGGGAAATGCACTGCTGATCCGTGGTAAGAGTGCAGGCCATTATCCAGGTATTTTAAAAGCTTTGACTCCCCTGCTCCCTTCATCCCTGTTTTGCAGGTGGGCTTGGCACCTCACCTCTCTGCTCACGGATGCCATAAAGCACGCTGTGAAACCTTTTTGAGATATACCACGTCTATACTGCAATAGTACTACCTACACACACAGAGGCTGCTACAACTGGTTTCCTGACACCTTTTGCAAGCCTGTAACATGTAAACACATTCCTGTTGTACCCTATTAGCATGCATGCTGTGGTGCATCACTGGTGTGAGTGCATTAGGAATGGCACGCTGAACCTCACAGTTATTTCAAGCTTGCTACCTCAGAGCAGCATGCTCTAGTTGTGGAAGGTGGTGATAATTAGGGGAACAGAGCAATACCCTGTGCCCCAACAGAGGCAGAGAAAGACAGAAATGTTGGGTCTGTCAAACTGCTTAGCCTTCAGACCTGTGCATTCCAGTGTCCTGGTGCTGATGTTGACGTTAACAGAGGCCTTGAAACACCAGTGCACCAAGAGCAGCAACCTGCCGTGCTGCCATAGTGTACCTTCTGCCAGGCAGCAACAGCTCAGGCGCTCCTTGAGTCAGAACAGGAATGGACTTAGCTTACAGCAAATCTTTAAAGGCTGGTTAGTGCTTTGATTTCTTTGTAACTCTGTCTTTAAATTGCAGGAACAAACATTACCCTTTACCTTGTCTAGAGTGCAGTGCGGCCCCAGCAGCAGTGTGTGGACCCGCACTGTGCTCTGGTAGGTGCTGGCTGGGCTGTCGTAGGGGCTGGGTGCTCTGTGCCCAGGGGACTGGTGGTCTCATGGCACGCTTCCTCCTCGCCCCACTTCGAAGTCCTCAGTGCTGGCACGAGCACTGCTGTCCTGCCCCAAGCTGCAAAGCCAGGCAACCCCAGACATGGTATCCGCTTGGGAAGTGTTTGGCCCCACACCCACCACGCATTTCCCTACGTCTCCTGAGAAGCGGATGGATGTGCAGGTTTGAGAGTGCACGTGCCACTATGCAGGGCATGTCACATGGATGAGCTCTGTCAGGGCAGTCTTCAAGGCAAGGCAGAAGTTGTACTCTGGCAGGTATAGAGAAAGACTAGGGTTTATTCCAAACACCTTTGGGTACAAACTGCAAACGACATGACTAGAGACAGGATCCCAAGAAATGCCCAGGGCCCCAGAGCTGCCTGGTTCAGGTTAGACTTTGTAGATTTGAGATAGGAAGACTGATACCCTACAACTAAAACTGTGATCAGTGCGGTGTATTTGCTCTTTGTCCCACAAAATTCCCTAATGCCCATATCTTGCTTTTCTTAGTGAGTCTGGAGTTTGTCCTGATTAGTGGGGGTAAACAGAATGCTCCAAAATATGTGCATGAGGCAGAGCACAAGGCTGGGACAAGGACACAGCGACAGGTTTGGCACAGAGGCTGACATGGCCTGGCAGGAGGTGTGCGAGGGGAAGGGGTTAGCGGGGAAGGCACAGGCTGCACCGGCTGCACCGGCAGGGATGGAACATCTGCACAGAAAGGCACAGTAGGACTAGAACTGCAGCCCTTAGTAGAGAACATCCTCGAAGCTGAGCAGCAGGAAACGGTGCAAGGCACTTGGCAGGTGCAGCTGAGACAGGACCAGAAGCAACCGGCCCTCCAGGAAGGTCCTGAGTGTGCAGCGAGCCAGGTGCTGTAAGGAGCGAGGTCTTTGCTCCAGGGAGAAAAGTGACTGGTAGAAACGTGGGTATTTCTACAGAGAGAAAAGAGAGGACCAGAGGCAGATAAAGCTGAGGATACCACACTAGGAGCAGAGGCAGAATCAGACGGCCCTTTACCTTAGTCGCTATGGTGCATGCTCCCTACGCCCAACAGCACCACCCCTGTGCCCTGCAAACCTCCTCGCAGCCCTGCCCTGCCCCAAAGCCCCCTCGGCCCCGAGCCCCCCGGTACCCTGCCGCAGTAGCCCGGCTGCATGTTCTCCAGCCAGCGGCATGCATTCCCTCACCTGTACAACCTCTGCTGGAACCGCTTCCACCCAGTCCTCAGAGATGCGCACATGGTCATAGCTGTTCATCAGGGCCTCGATGACACGCGGGCAGGCGTGGCAGTACCGCAGCACCTGTGCCAGGGAGAGAGCAGACGAACACTGCCTTCGGGCAAGGTCCTGCAAGCCCCACCTTCACCTCCTAAAAGATGCTCAAAACCAGCCTTGGTAAACCTAGGGAACTAACGTCCTTCCCTCATGCTGTCCCAGGAGATCAAACCCACTACGTGGTGGGAAACGCCAGAGCACCACTCCTGCAAAAGAGGGTGACTGAGCCGACACCCAACACGCACAGCATGGTTGCCTTCAGCACAACTGGGTCCCCACAGCCCCTGCTCGGATGCAGGGACTAACGTACATGGCTGGGATGCAGATCTCCTTCATCTGCCTCACTGCGGCAAGTAGCTCATACGCAACCAACACTCTGCTTTATGCCAGGCTCCTTTCCCCGCATTTTTCTAGTTAGAGCATGAGCTGTTCTGGGGCAAGAACTGACACCCATTTTGCGTGCAGCAAGACTAAGGCGTACCATGCCTCTTTTGAGGGCTACACAGGGGTCTCAGGGATGTACTGTGCCTGTCTGGCACGGGGACCGCAGAGACAACCTGCATCTCTGCTGTGCGCAGTGGGTGTCCTGAGAAGTACTGTGCCCACGTTAGCTCCTACACAGAGCCCCAGGAAGACATCATACCCGTTTTGTGCAACACACCTCTGGTGTGCACCATGGCCATGTAGGTGTAAACAACGCACTGGTGCTGCGTATCTCACACCGCCAGTGGGGCCTCTGGGGCACACCCTACCCACGCATAGCTGCACAGAGGCAGGACCCCCCCCCGGGCTCTTGGCTCCCACTCCCTACGGCCCAGGCCAGCAGTAGCTGTCAGAGTCTATTCCGGCTGTAGGAGTGATCCTCATTATCTGGCGTTAATAGGAGATTAATTAGTGTTAATTGTTGATTTTCCTGTATTTTCCCAAAGGGGAGAGCAATCTGCTGATCTCCGGGCTGGGTAATTATTGCACTGCTCAGGAATTAAGACGGGAAATTAACCCTTTGTTTGCTGGTGTCTTGCAGAGAGAACATGAGCTGGAGGGTATGCCCCAAAGAGGAAACACATCCCCTGAGAGGAAAAGGGCCAACACTTTGCAGGGCAAGTGATTATGGAAACTGGGTAAGTACTGTCCACACAGCTTAACAGACAGAAGCAGGAGAGGCCCACAGGATAACATACCCCAGGAGAAAACTTCAGGAAGTCCCTTACCAGTAACCCCAATTCCCCCTCCCCCAGCCCCTGGGAAGAGAGAGGCAGGACAGCAAGCAGGCTGGCACAGAACAAGCCCTGCGGTGACAGCAACGTCCCTGCTCTCGCTGGGGCCCTGACGTCCACAGCCTTCCCTTCCCACCAAGCTCCCAGCACAGCTCTGAGCCCTGCACCTTGAGGAGGGAGCCGGGCCAGATGCGGATGGCACCATAGTTGAGCAGCGCTCGCACCACAAGCTCTGGGTGGTGCTCTAGCTTGTAGGCCGTTGCTTGCAGGATATTGTGCAGTGCCGTGTTGCCGCTGTAGTTCATGACATTGACATTTGCACCCCGGGCCAGCAGTAACTCGGCTACTTGAGCATTGGCATTCTTGCAGGCCAGGTGAAGTGGGTGCTGACGGTCCCTATCTGCAGCATTGATGCTAGCACCACTCTCCACCAGCAGCTGGCACACCCGGTAGTAACGGTCCATGTCCTGGGGTTGGTGGGGCTGAGCACAGGCAGCATTCAGTGGCGTCTGCCCCTCCTCATTCTTTGCCTCCAGCTCTGCGCCGTAGCGCAGAAGCAGCTGGACGTGGTCTGTTAGGCCATGCCGTGCTGCTATATGCAGTGCTGTGTCATCTTCCTCCTCTGTCCGACTGTTCACACTGGCGCCGTGCTGCAGCAGCTGCTGGACACACCTATGTGGGCCAAGATGACTCAGTGACAGGCTCTCCTCTCCAGCTCCTACCCTACGTCCCACACCTCCCACCCCACACGTCTGTACCATCCTGTGGCTTTCACTTTTCCCAAGAGTCCAGAAGTCTCTGCTCCTCATGCCCTGGAGCAGTGGTTTTAAGCCAGGATGACTGGTGAGCAGAGATACTGTCATCCTAATTCTAGCTAACTCACCACAGATCTTTAATAACGTGTCATCACACCCAGAGTCTGCTCCCACACCCCACAGAGGCCTGTTTGCACAGCTCTTGCCCTGAACTTCGCAGTGTGAACCATCAGCTCTGCACTGCTGGTGGGTAGCAAGACAGCCAGCATCAAGTTCAGCTGCATCAGCTGAGCACTAGAGCTTGCAGCTCATCTGTTGGACTTCAGAGGCGATCCTGGTCCAGGAACAGGCAGTAAGGCCACCCCATTCCGCAGCCATTGCTGGAACCACCAGCCCACCTGCAGGAGCGAGTAGGGATGCCTTCTACATAGGATGAGGATCGAGGGGGAGGGAAGCCTACTGTGTTCCCTGGGCAGAACTCACTCGATGGAGTCTGGGCTCTTGCAGAGATGCAGGGGCTTGTAGCCATCCTCAGAGACAGCCTCAGGGTCAGCACCAAAGCTGAGCAGCAGGCGCACGCACTCTGTACTGGGTGCTGCACAGGCCTCATGCAGGGCAGTCTTGCCCCCTGGTGCAAAGTTGACAGCAGCTCCCCTGAGCAGCAGGAGCCGCAGGCAGTCTGTGTAGCCCCGGCTGGCTGTGATGTGCAGAGGCGTGGTGAGTTCCTGCTCGTAGCTCAGAGACCACAGTCCTGCAGGGAAAGAGAGGTCAGGGAGCCGTATCCAGCCAGTCCACAAAAGCACTGAGCCCAGACCTGCCCTTTCGCCTGGGGTACCTGATGTACATCCCCCCCTTGAAAGACTCGAGTTTCCCTTCAAGGGACTGCCTCTTCCTGCCAGTCCCTTCTCTGCAAGGTCCCTGCCTTTGGACTGGCCTACCAAAGGCAAAGATCTGGGATGACTTACACTGCACAGCCACGCTGACAAGAAGCTCAAAGGAGCAGGAGCCTTGGGGCAGAGGCTGCTCCCCAAAAGTGTGCTTTTCACCTGCAGCTCAGTCATGCAGCACAGGGTTTCCCTTGACAGGAGTACAGCAGATGAAGGGCCTGGGGCACAGGCAGAGCGGAAAGCAGCAAGGTGGCTGGGAAGGGCACCATGCGTGAAGCACCACAAAGACAAGGAGCCAGGCAGTAAAACAAAGAGGTGCTGGAGCAGGCACACAGGAGATTCAGACAAGCCCCGGGCATGATGCAGACAAGCAAGCTTCAGCAGAGGTGGACATCTAGGGCCTAGGAGAGAGCAAGGGGCTGAAACCTGCCAACTCGCAAAGATGCTGACCCAGCTGGAACCACTGCTCAGCTGGTGCGGTCTGCTGGCAAACAGCCTGCAGCTGTTACAGGAAAAGAGCTCCTTAAATCATGCTTCTTGCTGCCCATCCAGGCTGGGCCGGAGGACCACATCCCAGTCTGCGTGGCATGTTCAACACTACATCCCTCTCACCTCTTTCTTGCAGAAGCAGCATGCAGTCAACTGTGTTTCCCAGGGCCAGGTTCAAACTGCACCATCCTGAGGACCTAACGCGGGGCTGTGACAATTCCTTGCCCAGCACAACCCACAGAGGGAAGCAGCAGAGCAGCACAGGCTGCGCACAGACAGAACAGGCACGCAGAGCCAGGCTAGCGGGCCAGTCACAGAAGGAGCACGACCTGGAGCTTGAATCTCCTTTGCCCATTAGGGGAACCCAAGCAGCTTCCAAGCATTTGCACAACCCCTGCTAGAAGGCCCGGGTACCCTGAACGCACCTCATGCTCCCAGACACATGCACACCCTCCCACAAGCAGCACAGGGGAACCCAACCACATCCCAGTGCTCTCGCTACCATCCTGACTCTTCTGTAACCCAAACAGCACCCATAACACACAGTCCCGGCAACAGCAATGCCCTGCAGCATAAGCAAAAGGCTCTGAGCCCCTGTTCGGCTGGGCCACGCTGCCTGCCCGCTGCCCCCCTGTGTACTCAGCCGGCGGAGGTTGAAGCGGTAGTTTTTCCACTCTTCCAGGTCACTGGTGTCAAACACGGCATTGGGACTCAGGTCGTTCTGAAGGTCGCTGAGGATCTCGGCCACGATCCCCTGATCCCCAGACAGCAGAGCCTGCCAGTAGGCCTGGGCAGGGCCATCCGCCTTCCGTGTGCAAATGGGCTCCTGACTTTTGCCTCCTGTGCCGGTAATGCTACCCATGAGGCAGCACCCAGACTCTCCACAGAAACCAGGGCAGGACCTGAGCCTGCAGGTACGGCCCCAGCGGTGCGCTGTGCTCTGGCTGACAGGCTGCCTTGTCAGCCCCCGGCCGCTCCCCAGGGAGGGAGGACGTGAGACATCACCGTTTGGCCCAGGCTGGGTACGGCTCAGGTCTCAGCTGTTCTATTCTGGGAAACCTTGTGACCAAACGTTTGGGCCAAGAGGCCGATGAGGACGCTCCTCTCGGTCAGCGGTACCTCTGCAGTCACTGGCTGTGAAGGGGAAGTCCCTAGGCAGGGCAGAGTAGCCTGAAGGGTAGAAGTGGAGAGAGGACATCACTACGAAAACAGAGAAGCCAGCCTGCTGTCACCCAGTTGCTGCCCAGACCACAACAGCACAACCCAGCTGCCTCCGTACACTAGCAGCACGCCTTCGTCCAGCCCTGGGCTCTTTGCACACCCATTTGCTAGTTCCACCCAAGCCCTTGGCACTAGACAGGTTTTTAAACAAGCCACAGGACAGTTCTTTTTAATCAAAGCTTAAAGCCAAAGGACAGGTAGAAATAGGTACAAGGAAGGAAAACAGTGCATTACAAGTGAGGTAAAACCGTAGAAGGTCATTTTCCTTCAGACCCCTTCCTACTTCTCCTTGAAATTCAGCCTTGCAGAGAGCTCCTACATGGTTTTAGCACTCTCTTTCCCATCCTCTGACAGTCCCCTCACTCAGGGTTCCTCACTGCTGTCCTTTCACCCGAGATGGCATTTTCCCCTGTCCCCACATGGTTGTTGTATAAACCCACCCTGTCCCTACTTTGGTTACCAGAACAGCACACTTTGCTCACAGTTCATCAGCGTTGCATGTATTTTGTTCAGACCATGAGTTCTAAAGAACACATCAAACTGCATGGAAGACTAACAGTCTTTAGTTTAATTTTGTGCCGTGGAATTATTCAAATCATGCAGCTAAATACAAGTTAAGTGACCCCAATAGACCACCAAGCAACAAATACCTGGGGGACCAGAGAAGAGTGCAAGACAGGGAACTTTACCCTTCTCAGTAATGAAAATAAACGACCAAGTTCTATACTGACAGTCTCCAGCACGCTCTGTCTGTGCGGACTTCACCACCTTGTCTAGCTAAAGTGTAGTACATGAAAGGGTAAAGAGAGGGAAGCACCTAGCAGATTTTCTCACCTGATGGTATCCTCTATTTCCCCAAAGATATAAGCAGGCATCCCACAAGAGCCTGAGGTTCCCAATCACACAAGCATTACCAGGGAGGCAAAAGGCTGTGTGAGTTAGTGTCGGTAACACCAAACAATTTACGCTTCCTCTGGGCTTAAAATATCAATAGGCTTGACTTGGGAAAGACCAGGCCACTAGAATCTACTTTTAAGGTCAGTGGCTAGGTAAATTTTAAGAAACTGTCCCTACAGGCCAGCGAGATACATAACCAGAGCCTTACGTATCACGAAGGTTTGCTTTGGGTTTTGTTCTATACCCTCCTCTGATAAATTTGGCAGTACATTTTTGGTCTGTGCTTGATGAGTGATCTTGTTTGGTTGGGTTTTTCACATCTTGACACTCTGGTGAGAAGAGCAATTTCTGTGTGAAGCTGTTGCTTTTACATCAGCTGTTCTGTTTTCTTTGGGGCACAAATCTACAAGCAGACCGACTTGCTGTTCAAGCGTCCATCAGCTCAGCATAAGACAGGAGTTAAAATGTACAATTAATATTGTACTGACAAGTGGTCTCGGTTACACAGAGGGTAATACCTTTTGTATTTTTATTCCTAAGTAGACTGTAAAAATCCAAAACCTGGGTCACACAAATCTTGGAACTCAGTAAATATTCACCACCCATAAGTAGTAGCACTTGCATCTGCAAGCCCACCCTAGCTGTTTGTCTCTTGCTAGCGTGAGCCACTACAAAACAGTCGTGGTCAAGCTTTATCAGCGTGCTCCACAGCTTTGCACCAGGACACTTGAAAAGAACCCATGCCTCTGGGAAAGTGGCCTTCAGCAGCAGCTCCTCCATTCTGGCACAGGGGAGCTTTTGCCATCAACCTTCTGTGGAAAAGAGTGGTGCAGTTATGGCCCCTCCACCCCTGACACTCCCAGTCTTAAACTCTGGGAGCCTGCCTGCGCCACACTACTAAGAGACAGCAGCAAGGACAAGCACGCTTCCAGATTGCTAAGCACATCTGACCCTTGAACACATCAGCTACGCTACTTACTGAAAAGTTCACAGATGACATTGATGAGAAGGTAAGCAAAAGGGACCAGAAAGTGTGGAAGAACATGTGCTAGCCACAAGATGCATCTGGGCAAGGTACAGTGAGGTATACAGATGGGAGGAAACCCAAGGATGACTATCTTCTACTTCTTGTCAGTCAGGACAAGCTTGCTTCCACCATCTCTCTGGTAGACTAGATTTATGCTCACCTTGCCCAATCCATCTCACAGAATAGAACAGCTTGCTGGGTGCAAACCCCACACATGCAAGAAAGCAAAGCACCAAATGCTTTTGTTCTGGAGCAAAGCCTCCCTCCAGCTGATCACTGTTAACCCTCCCACATCAACCTCCCTGCAGCTTCTCAAAGTCAGTGTGTGGAGCAGGGATCACAATGGCTGTGCTTCACACCTGGACTTCACTACAGCAGCAGGTAGATACGGAGAAATTGTGGCTGTGTCCCCAGGCAGCTGCCTACAAGGCTGGAGCACAGCCACACCTCTTCCTCGGGATATGGGCTAAGGTCTGCCTGAAGGGCACTGCTAAGATCTCTCTGCTGTTCCCAAAGCATGTCACAGCCTCCGGTTTCTAATGAACTAGACTAACGGATGCAACTTAAGACATAAGGCAGGAAAAGCATCCTTATGCCACCTGATGCCTTCTCACTCAAGCTCTCTCCACCTCAGACATATTTCACATCTATCCCAGCAATCTCTAACAGGGAAATCCTGATGTTTCTCTCCAGCAGCCCTTCCAAGGGCCCTATTCTCACCATTTCCCAGTAGATCTGCCTCTGGCCACCTTCAGCAAGCCTGCTACCATTTGTTCTAGAGCCCGGGAATCCTCCTTCCTCATCCAAAAGTCTTTCTTCCTAGGTCCCTCTTCCACCACCCTGCCTCCACCACTGGGGATTCCTCTCAACACTTTTCTCAGGAGCCTGTGCTCTTTCTCTGGTCCCCATCCTGGGCACTTTCCATCCCCCCACGTCCCAGCCCTGCACACCCACCAAATTTCCTGCTAGTCCAGCGCAGCTCATCACCCTTGGTCTCAATGATGAGGTTGATGGCTGCGCTCTTGGTGAAGTACTTCCGCACCATCTCCAGGTCCCCAGTGAAGAGCGCATTCTGGACCAGCAGATCCCGGCACTCCAGTGGCTCCAAGCGGCTGTTTTGGCATCCCTGGCCAACTGGGCTCAGGCTGCACTCACTGTGGTGGTACCGAGGACTTATATGCTGAGAGTACTTCTGCTGATCCAGCTGCTCCTCATCCAGCTGCAGCAAGCGCTGTGTGGCAGAGCTGAAGGGAAAGGTGCAGTCCATCACAAGGAACAAACAGGACAAGCCTGAACCTTACAGCAAACAAGCTGCTGCAGGCAAGAGCCTCTTATCCAAGGCTATGTCCTTTGCAGGTTGCTCCTGGGTTCCAGCTCCCCAGCGTCTGGCTGGATTCAGGCACAGACCTGACTCACCCAGTATAAATAGTCCTGCTTGGCAGCTCCCCTTCACCACCTCCCCTCCTTCCAAGAGCTTATTTTCAGCTGCTGGATGCAATCACCAGCACAGATTAGGCACGGGAGAGAGGTAGCAGGTGCTTTGAAACACTCCCTATTGTGCTTGCTTGTGTGCTCTGCAAAGTCTCTGCTCTGCACCATGCTCCCACTTAGAAAGAAACAGAGCAAGGCAGGGGCGGTCACAGTGTGGGGTAGCTAGGGAAAGGCCTGCAGCAGAAGTGGTGTCAGAAGTCATAAGGGACCGAGTACAGAGGCCTTCCCCACAAGCAACTCCTCAGGGACCAAAGAAAACTCTCACAAGCCCTACGCACTGCTCTTGAGAACCCAGCACCTTCACTAGGGCAGCAAGGCTGGCTGCCGGGACACAGCTGAGCAGAATAAGGGAGGGCACGTAGGCAAGCCCTGGGAAAAGCAGCGTGTATAACATGAACCAAGTTTCCTGGCAGTAAGGAAGGCAGTCTCCCATGCAAACCTCAAGAGGTTGGCAAGCATCTTCAGGCTTCTGAGGGGGGTATGCCCAGCTATGCTATGCACCTCTGCAGCCATTGCAAGTCACATTTGGAGGGGCGAAAGATGCTGAAGGCCCCTGCGCTGCTCCAGTTATCACCACTCCCTCTGCATGATGTAGAGTGGATCCCACCAGCTAGGATGTTGTGGTAGCTTGACATAGGTTTGGGACCTGTTAAACTTTGTTTACCCTCAAATTACTCTCCTGTAACTAACCTGTTAATTGCTGTGTCCCTGCCAACATGAGAACCTTCCAGCTGGGCAGTCTGTGAGTGCCAGCAATAGCAACAGGGACTCATTAGCTGCTGTGGGAATTTCAGCTGGTATTTGCTACCCAATCCTGTAAGAGGGTGTTCGGGGTTGCTGGGGTGCCATAGCAGAGACCTGCAAGAGTGCCTGAGGGCTAACAGGGGTAGCTGTGCACCCAGACCACATGCCTCTACCTGGAACTGCTGCACTGACCCATGGACTTTCTCCTGGACCATGCTGTCCCACCGGACAACAAGGTTTTGTCAGAAGCCATCACAGTGGCCCACCTGACTTATCTCTTGGATTGCACCATCTATCCTGCAAAACAGGCAAGTTGTGTCACTTGTTAAGATTAAATATAAATGTGACTAGAAGGGGTTTTGAGGTTTGGGGTTTTTGGTGGGGGTTTTTTTGTTTGTTTTTTTAGGGCTGAGGTTTTTTTTTGTGGGGAGGGTTGTTGTCGTTTTGTTTCTTTGTTGGGGGGCAGGGGAAAGAGTTGTTTGGGGTTTGTTTTGGTGGGTGGTTGTTTGTTTTTAAATCTGAGCCCATTTAGTCTTTACCCTATCACATTGGTTCCAAACTGCGATAAGAGTTCTTTCTAGTGTGGCTGCAGGTGCTGATCAGACAGGGAGCTAGGCTTTGCTTGTGTTCCTTTTGGTGGCTGTTTCCAGTGCCGAGAAAATGACTGTGTAAAGAACTGGGAAGCCCCAAAGGGTCCATGAACAAGTCCCAGGTCTGCTGGTTGCCTTCAAGATCTGCCAGACGTGTTCCCCATTGCCCCTCACCCTCTATGTGCATGACCAGTCTGCAGCACCTCACTGGTGGTACAGCACTGGGGTCACAGGCACAGTGGTTTTCCAGAAGGATGGAATAGCCATATCTCCAGCCCCACTTTAGAATCCGTGTTCAAGCTTAACAAAATGACTGCCCAGGCACAGGTGTAAGAGGAGGGCACATCTAGATAGAACACACTGACCAGAAGGATCTGCTGATCCTCAGAAGGAGCTCCAGGCCTGCCTCACCCCCCTCATTTGTTGCAGGGTCTGCTTAGGAGTCAGGCAGAAGAGGCACTCAGTGGTTCCATTTCTACAGCAAGACCAGCAAAGAGCTGACAGGTCCAAGAGCTCCCAGACTGATGTAGATCCCATGGCAGTAAATGCCACTACTGTAAGGATTTTCATGTAAGCTCTGGCTGTCCCTCCAGACACAGCCACAGTCCAAACACACATATAGAGGCCTCTCCAGCCTCACTCACATGTAGTGAGCTTCACCATGCTCGCACACCACAGAACCCCATCACAAGTATATCTGTACACACATGCCCAGTGGCCATGTTTTTCTTCTGTACACACACCCCTCCCAAACCCTCTTCCCACTCAGCAGTTTGTCCCCCTTCTGCACGCAGATGGTGGCCAAAACTGACAACAGCTGTCCTAGCCCAAGACAGCATGTACAGAACTCGTCAGAACTATTTATTATCTTTATTTCCTTCACCCCCCCACCTCCCTTCTTCTCTTCTGTTTGTGCCTCCTTCACTTCAGCAGTCTCTTGCACTGCCTGGAGCCATCTTTTACCCAGCACTCTCTTCATTTACCAGTCCTGCAGAGAGAGCAAGCATACAGGGGGTAAAAAAGGCTGCAAAGGAGGGTCACAGCAAAGAAGATAAAAACAGGTTTGGGGCAGGAGGAAGGGCTGGCCATTTGTCTAAAGCACAAAGGAAATGGGACAAGTGAGGCTGAAACCAACGGGAAAGAAAAAGAGTCAAGCAGGAGAAGGCAGAGGGGACACGCTGAATTACCTGCGGACTCCACCAGTTTCCCCTCCCTGTAGGTGGGATGCACTTTGCTCAGGAGCTGCAGGAGCTCACTTACCTCCACTACATGCTCCTTGGACAGCTGCAGGATGCGACACTATCAGCACCAATGCACACAGCTTGCACTATGTGGCCTTGGCTGTAGCCATCTGACACCTTGACCAGGGTCCTAATACCAAAGCTGCCAGTAAGAACATCCCACTTGCTTTTGAATCAGTCACTGCCAGGTCTCTGAACAAAGCAGAGAGCCCATGAGAAGACACCATGGTAGGAAGGGTGGAGAGAGCATGACAAATAGCCAGTCTCCTCTGGCCAGATGAGGGGCTCTGCAACAGGCCCAACTTAGGGAACTTGGATACAGAGAAGGCTGGATTCTTTTAGGGATGAGGAAGAGGAGAAACTAAGGAGAACTCTTAGTTTTTCTCCAGCCTGTCTTTCTACCTCCTATTGCTCCTGTTACTGGAACCAAGGCCATCATGCTTCCCCCAGCCAGGGGCTTGGGCACAAAATCCAAAACTAGTCCTTCATGCACAGTACTGTTCACGCACCCTATAACCACCCAGGAGAGGCATCTAGGAGAAGCACCATGACTGCTGGGCTGAGGCCAGGTCCCTAGTCATCACACCCAGAATGCTGGCAGAGGGCAGGCTGTGCTTTCGCACTCAGGCAGTTTCACAGACCTTGGGCTGAGCGTGGATGCGTTTCTGGCATTGCACCAGCTACCCTGGAGATTTCCTCCTGTTTCCAAGGCTAACAACAAAAATACCAAAACCACCCCACCACAAAAAAAACAAACCAAAACACAACACCAAAACCCCCACCAAAACTGAACAACAAAACAAACACCAAAACACAAAAACCACAAAGCACAACCAACCACACACCCCAGCAGACCCTTTCTTTCATGTTTGATAGGGCTCTGGCATCTGCCCTGGCCCCACGGCAAAAGAGGTCCTTTACTTGCTCTGCCTGACAGGTCACAGGAGGGAAGTCAGGACCATCTGTCCCCTCAGCACCGTCATCTGACAGGAGTTGTCCGGCCACTGACACAAAGCTTTACCTTCAAATTCAGTTTACTGAGCCCACTCGGTGCACACTCCATAGTGGGCTGCAGAGTCTGAGAGGTGAGGAAAAAAGCAGGCTCCTCCTCAGTGGTTTTGCATACCTTCAGATCAGGGGCACAGGGCCTGTCTGATGCACAGATCAGCAGCACCCAGTCGTCTGGCCCCAGTGATTTCACAGCATTTAGCAAGTCCTTCCTCAGATCCTTTGGATCTGTCTGTGAGGAAGAAGAGGCTCCTCAAAGGTCAGAATGAAGGGGATCAGGTGCAATCACATGACCCAAGGCTGACCAGAGGGAAGAAGATGCACATCCTTGAAAAAAATAAGTGTTGCAGGTTTTTTTCAGTGATCTGTCTGCTTCTAAACATTGTTGCTCTTATTGCAGATTTGGTTTATCTCTTGCTAAATCATCAATTTGTTTTATGATTACATCTGCCTTGTGTCTGGAGCCAAGATGAATGGAGTGAAATCAGAAATGTTACAGTATGATATAACAGAGCACAAGATACATGTTGGAATGTCTCAGAGACATTAGAGGAGTTCAGAGGATCAAGTCCTGTCTGCAGGTTTGCGTGGGGTCAGAGGCTGACAGTCATTGGCTTTTGGGAAAGCACTCCCTAGAGCACGCACAAACAACCACCCCCTCTAGAAGTGGGGACCCACTGTTGGTACATCTCTAGACATCACACCTTCCCCACAAGTAGTGGGGTGGATAACTCCATCTATCTCCCCATGAGAGAGATGTTAAAACAAAACTGAGGTACCCAGACCCACAGCAGCTACCCAGATTGGTATAAATAGACAAGGTGGAAATCTGTCCACAATGTGGGACAGAGCAAAGGTGTTGGAAGTGAAATCTCTAGCCCAACAGTAATGCAAGCGTGTCCACTTACACACTGCTCATGTGCATGACAAAGCACGTCTGACCCCAGAAGACAGATTTAGGGTGAGTACCTTATTACTCACAAAGTTATCTGTGTAAACTACAAGCCTAAACATGTAGCATATGGCCCTATCAGGTCAGAGACTACCCAGGAAACCATGATTTTATGCAGATATTAGCTGTTCATACACACTAACATGATGTATTAAATGCTGCCACCTCCAAAAGGTCCAGATGACACATAGTAACACTAGAGCCCACACTGTGCACTTTGTTTTCAACTCTTGCGCTATTAGCTCTTCATTTTATACCTTAAGAATTAATAAATGCTGGTTTTGTTTTACTGTTAAACCTGCTGGGTATACAGAAGCTGCTGCATTGGACTGAAGCCAAAAGCAGACTACACACCTCTACAATACAGTAGATGAAATGAAAAGAGGATCCAAAAGAACTTGTACCCTGAGCATAAGAAGGGGGACCAGCAGCTAGATCCTGCTGGTCTGCAAAAGGTTAATGCAGTAACTGTGGTAGCCAGCTGCTGCTGTTTTGGGAAAGCCTTTACTCCAGCAAGCACAAAGGGTCCCTCCTGTAAGCAGAGGTAGCAGAGAGAGACCTCACAGAGCTTCAGATCAGGCTCCAAGTAAGAATAAATAGAACATATCTGATCCAACATTACCGAGCTGAAGCCCTCATTCAGAAGTAGGGCCATGAGATGTGGGGACTGAGTTAGAGACCCTCTTGTGGGTAGAGGAGGTTGTCCTTCAAACATATCTCAGGACTGCTCTTGCACAGCAGGACACAGGTTGGAGCAGTAGCCACCCTCACCAATACCGTCTCTGCTCCTCAGCAGCAACTTGCTGTGGCAAAAAGGCATTCAGAAGAGCTTTCCAGGCTCACTCACTTCCGACACAAGCAAACCAGCTTCTCATGGCAGAGGCCCTGACAAGGACAGCACATGGCAGGGACTGTGAATTGCATTATTAGAAATTGATGGGTTTCTAACACAGCTGGAAGGGAAGTTTGAATATACATGCTGACGGCCCACCTATCTCTCTCTAGGTCTTACCTCCTTCTCCCCAGAAGGTTTCTTACAAAATTAATTTTCTTCATTCCCAACCCAGATTACTGACAGCTGCAGCAATTTTGCTAGCTGCAGTGTCAGAAGCAGGTGACAGAGGCCTTAACCACAGCTAGAGTACAGGGGTCTGAGTGGGAAACACCAGCAGAGACTTAGCCCGAACAGTCAATTCCAGGTGATCCAGCCCCAATTCTACCCACAGCCTTGCTCAATTATTAGTTCACTAGCTATGCATTCCTACCCATGAACCACAGGGCTCTTTTCCTGATCTTACTGCTGCCTTTGCCTCGTGCGGCTTATCTTCTTGGTCCGCTGCCGCATTCAGTACCTGTGGCTCCTCTCTCAACAACTCATCATCAACCTGGAGAAAAGACAACCTCAACATAGCACCTGGCAGACTCCTTGCTCACCTCCAACACCCCACTGTTCTTCAGCTCTAACCAGGAACACTGTCCCTAAGAGGCCACAGCACACGTTAGTCATTCCCAGCCGAACTCCCTCCAACACATGGACACGGGTTGCACAGAGCAGTGCCAAGTTGAGCTTTCTCCAGGAAGAAACAGCCATGATCACCTTCCTAAGCCTGCAGGCTCTGCTCTCGAACCTCATGAATTACAAAAGCCTTTCCATTCCCCTTAAGCATCTCCAAGCAAAACACCTACAGTTGCCAAATACGAAGGTCCACAGGGCACATTCAAGACAATGAGGGCCCACACCCATCACCTGCAGGCAGATCTCTTTTTACACCTCTTTTCTGTGTCTTGATCAGCTTCAGGTCGTAGTGCTGGACTCAGCTGAAATTCACCAGACTTCTATCAGCTCCATTTTACCCTACTGTCATGGTTTAACCCCAGCCAGCAACTAAGCACCATGCAGCCGCTCACTCCCCCCCACCCCGTGGGATGGGGGAGAAAATTGGGAAAAAACGTAAAACTCATGGGTTGAGATAAGAACTGTTTAATAGAACAGAAAAGAAGAAAGTAATAATTATAACAACACCACTAATAAAATGACAACAGTAATAGTAAAAGGTTTGGAATGTACAAATGGTGTGCAAAGTAATTGCTCGCCACTCGCCGATCGACACCCAGTTAGTCCCCGAGCGACGATCCCCCCCCCCACGACCCCCAGTTTCCATACTGGACGTGACGTCCCATGGTATGGAATACCCTGTTGGCCGGTTTGGGTCACTGCCCTGGCTGTGTCCCCTCCCAACTCCTTGTGCCCATCCAGCCTTCTCGCTGGCTGGGCAGGAGAAGCTCAAAAGTCCTTGACTTAGTATAAACACTACGTAGTGACAACTGAAAACGTCAGAGAGTTATCAACATCCTTCTCCTACTGAACCCAAAACACAGCACCCTACCAGCTACTAGGAAGAAAATTAACTCCATCCCAGCTGAAACCAGGACACCAGTGCTCAATTATTCTTAGAAAATTCTCAAACTTTGTTTCCTTTCTGGAGCTTCAGCAGATGATTCCTTTTCCTTTCTAAATTATTCCCTCCCCCTTTTCATCAGCTTTCTCCATATTTCAATGCATGCAAAGTCATTGCAATCATCTCCTTTCTCAGTTGAAACAAACCCAAGCTTTCAAGCTTTCGTCATGAACCAGGAGCTCGTGGCTTCTGATCAGTTTGGCTGATCTTTTATGGACTCTCCCATTTCTCCAGATCCTCCTTGTCACGCAGGGTCCTGCTCTCCCAGCGAAGCCTTCTTCGTACCATTGACCCTTACCCAACAAGACTCCTGCTTTCGCAGCCCCACAGCGGGTTTGGGGTTCAGCCCCCAACGTGCCCTCGGCACCTTGTGACCAGCTCCGACTCAGCCCCACTCATCCCGCTGCTGAGCCCCCCTAAAGCCCCACCAGATGTTTGTCTATAACCATTTATAAATTGTCTCCATTTCAGACCCTTTTAATGCATCAACATCCCAAGTGCTTGCAGCCCCTCTCCGCGGCACTGCTTTCCAGCCGGTCCCGGTGCAGATATCCTTGCCCCAACGCAAGCCGCCGGGGAAGGCACAGCAGCAGCCGGCCAGGCTCTGTGCCAGCACGGCAGGCTCGGCTCCCTTGGTGCACGCACCCAGGGCCGGCACCCTCCATGCAGGCAGCACCCGACCCTTCCCTGCGCCCTCCGCACAGCCCGTTCCCCAGCACCCATGGGTGGCTGCTGAGACGTGATGAGAGACAGCGTCGGGATTCATCCCCGGCAAGCAACGGTACATCCTTCTTTCCTTGCTTTCCACACCTAAAGTGTCTTGGTTGTTTATGGCATTTTCTGGACTGGAATTTGGGGTGGCCTGTATGGTCCCAGCCGGCCTCCCCCTCCTCCTGCACAGAGGTGCCACGCTCGCCCCGCAGCAGCCCCTGCAGAGCGGGACCCCCCCCGGCCACCCACCGCCGCCTCGGGCCGTGGTGCAGCCGGGGCAGCTTCGGCACCGGTTCCCACGGTGCTGCCGGCGCTAGAAAATCAGAGCCCAAAGTTACTGCAGAGGCAGACGAGATCAGGGAGAGAGGAGCCCACGTTAATTACAGGCAAACAGATGGAGCTGGTACTTATCACAGATAAGGAAGAAAAAAAATCATGAGAGAACTTAAATGTACCGAGAGGCCGCATCTCATGACTTCAGAACAGGGGAAGTGGGGGAGGAAGGCGAGAGCTTGCGGGAGGAGACAAGCCCGGGGCTTTCTGGAATAAAAATGCACTCGAGGATGGTTGGATGGACGCTTTCTATGGACAGTGGCCATGGGGAAATGGAAACCATTTTTCAGGGTGAATTTCACACTCAGAACCCCAACTTTCTCAGCTCAGAGGTGTTCTCCATCTGCAACACTTCCATCTGACGCTGCCGTTCGCAAATACCTCAAACTGGCACTGCTGCCAAGAGGAGCAATGCCTCCTCCTCCTCCTCCTCCTCCTCCTCCTCCTCCTCCTGCTCCTCCTCCTCCTCCCACCCCCAGACCAGCCGCTCCAGCTCCTCGGTGGCTGTGGACCGAACTGGCTGGAAACCGCCCCGGCAGAAGGGTTGGCTCGACATCAGCTTGGCCGGCACCGGACCCGGCTTGCCGCGTGGCTGCTGCCCAAGCAGGGAGGGAGCCCATCGCTCGCCCCATGGGGCCACGGACCGTACATGGACTCGGGATGGTGCCGCAGCCTGCGTGGGGTGTTAGGAGGGTCCCCACCACCCCAGAGCTCCCCAAGAGCATCAGTCCAGACGGGATGGGAGCAGGGGACTGGCTGCTCTCTTCCGAACCCGGCTGGTGGTGGGGAAGCTGCCAGATCTGGCATGCTGGGAGGTGGCCCTGGCAGCTGGGGGGGTGAAGCAGAAGACAGTCATCTGCTGCCAGCTCAGCAGGCAGAGCAGAGCCCTTTTCCAGCCGCCAGCCTGCTGTGGATAACAGGCTCCCACCGACAGGCAGGAGGGGATGGGCAAGGGGGATGGAGCGGTATGGGGCCGCTCCAGGGATCCAGGCTGGAGCAGAAGGAGCCAGGGCTGGAGAGAAGCCACCCACAACAGACCCCCAGGGTCCACCCAGGACGCAGGGCTGGAGAGCAGCAGCCCCACAGCAGCTGGTGAGGGGTAAGGCCCAGGGCTGAGCTTAAATGGGTGTCCTGGCCCCATGGGCAGAGTGTATGGGTCCCCAGCAGGCTCATCAAGGGCTTTAAGGTTTCTTGGTGCACTTGGGACCCTGAGGTGCTCAATCACGCTTGCTGTTAAAAAACTGGTGCTTCATTCCTGCAGGGATGTCTCTGTGCCGGAGAGCTGGCTTGTGCAGGGCACGGCTGGGAGGGACCCAGGGTCCCTTTCCAGGGACCAAAGGGGGAGCTGGAAACCTCGTCCCCTGCTCAGGCTGCCCTGTCCTCCTTGCACACCCTGTAGGGTTAGCAACTCCTCTTCCCAAACCCATCAGGACTTTCCTCTGCTGGGGTCCTGCTAGAAAGCAAGAAGTTAGTGGCAGCAGCTTGGTGGGGAGAGAGGTGTGTAATAAAGAGATGTCACCTTTGAGTCCCAGTAACTGTCTTCTTTGGGCTGGGGATCAGCTTTTCCCCAGAATAGCTGCAGCTCTTTAATCTTATTCTGGAGCTTGGAGGTAACTGCATGTATTAATCCCATCTATATCTGTGCAAAGTATGGTTGTCGGGCAGCTGGCAAACTGCAAATCTAAAATACATAGTTCAGCATATGAAGCTGTTTCACACTGAGACCTGCATAGAGCATTAGAGGTGAGAAAAAGCATTTACCGTTGCTGTGCTAATGATTTGCTAATTTAAGCACAGGCGACGGCCGCTGGCCTGGCAAGGCCGCAGTAGTATTTGCAGAGTACTGAGGACAAGCCCCGACCCAGTGAGAAGCTGAGGCTGGAGGGGTGCAGGGCGAAGGAGCCCCCCAAACCTGGCAGGGGGGTGCCTGCTGCCGGTGGCACGCTCCCACCCCACTCCCTGCACGGGGCCATGCTGGGAACTTCTCCCTGTGTTCAGGCAGCTTGGCTCTTCTTTTAGAGAAGTGATGAACCAGCGTTTGCTTCTCCTTTGCTGTCTGCATCTCTCACTGTGACCCACCTCTAAGCGATCAGCCATTTCGAGACACCCTGTTGGTATCCAGTGACCAGCTGGCACACATCCTGCTCCTGCAGGCATCTGGTCACAAATCGAGGTGTGCAACAGCCCAGTATTGTCTCCTTGGCTGAGGTGCGGGTGGTTGGACAGGTCCTGCCTCTGCCAGGAGCAGGGATACCCCGCAGTGCACGGCCGGTCATGGGGCAGAGCACCCCAGTCCCACCAGTGCCCCACAGCTGGACCCTCTCCCATGGGGTCAGGATCCCTCTGTGACCCCTCTCTTTGGTTAGAGACCACCGGTCCACAGGAGGTGAACCGCGCAAGCATGCGTGCAGTTGTTAAAAAAAAGCTAAAAATGTCAGCGAGGTGAATTAAACCCTTCCTGTCACCGTGGAGGTACTGTCCCAGGGGCACGGGGCCAGCGAGCCCCAGCAAGGACGCAAGGATGGCTGATGAGGAGGGAGGGAGCTGGCAGAGCGCAGCAGCAGGGTGGGGGGACACAGATAGAAACACTGAGGCATCCTCTGGAAAGGTGACATTGTGAGTAAAGGAGGAAATGGAGGGGACCATAAACCCTGGCAGATTAAATGCATAAACAGAACAAGGCAGAGAAACAACTAACAAAGAGATTAGACCCAACAATAAATCTTTCTTCAGATGCATTGGGAGCTGGATGCCTTCCGGATGCCTGCAGGGCCAACATATGCCTGGGCATGAAAGGTAAGCCTAGAGGACAGGGCTGCTGCAGAGGAGCTAAATCCATTTTTTGCATCGGTATTCACTGGGAAGAAATTGGAGGGGGTTATTCTGCAGGGACCCCTCTTTCTTTGCAGGGGCACGGCAGAGGATCTGTTTGGAAAGGCAGTGGCTGCAGAGGACACCAGAGGAGCAGAGCTGATGGGACGGCGCTGACCCATGTGGCAGAGACGCCAGGATGCATGACCTGAGTTATTAAGATCTTTTACTTGCAGCTGCCTCCATACCTGGTAGGTACCTGGGTGGTGGAGGATCCCAAGAGTGATGCCATCCATGAAGGGCTCAAGGGAGCTTTGGGAAATCCAGCTCTTGGGAAATCCTGTAGGTTGGGCAGCTGCAAGGAGCAAACAAGTAGGAGCTGTGGCGAGTATAGCTACTGCAGGCTGCACAGGTATGATCCACACGGGGATGATGGGGATGGCTGTTGTGCAGAGAAGTCCTGACCTTGCAGAGAGCCCTGAAGAGAGAACAGACAGATTACACGCAAGTAAGATGGTCGAAGGGTGAAGTCTGCTTTGATTCCCAAAGGGCTTTAAGAAAAGCAGGCAGCCATGGGACAAGCAGGACGGCCACAGGGTAGGCAGCCGGTTTCCTGGAGGATTGCATGTGTAAGGCGAGCATGGACATCAGCTCTTGCCATGGAGGAGGTCACCGGAGCAGCACCACAGGGGTCTGGGCTCTTTGGCACGTTCCCCAGCCCCAGGAGAGGGCAGAGCTGCAGGAAGGGGTCACGGCACCCTTTGGGGTGCTGACTGTCTGAGGTGTGGCGGCTCGCTGCACCCTCTGCGGTGCCATCCACCCTGCTGACCCCCGAGACCACCTTGCTCCTGTGGGCAGCCCTGTTCCAGAGGGAAAAGGGGCAGATTTCTGTCTCTGGGCCGACCTGCCCCAAAATGTGTGGCACCGAGAGCCACATCGGGTACCGGGACCTGCCACGTGCCCACCCAGGTGATGCCTGCCCTACCCCAAGCCTGGCTGGGGACACAAGCAACGCTACAGCGAGAGCTTTTGGCACATTTTCCATTTCCATCGCGCGTATTGAGACACATGGCAAGGGCTGGCCGGCGGAGGCGAGCTCCCAGCCTGGCGCAGAGCGGAACGGGCCGATGCTCCGAGGGGCACAGGGAGCACTGGGCAGGGGAGGGGGTGATCTCACCTCTGTATCTCGCTGGAGCATCAGCGCTCTAGAACTGGGCATTGCTTTATATTAACAATATTTTAGAAGAATATTGAAAAATCAAAGAGATTCTGAAAAGACCCACGCAGAATGATTGGAGGGCTAGAGCAAGTGCCTTACAGCAGAAGATTTAAAGAGCACAATCTGTTCAGCTTATCCAAAAGAAGATTGAGGGGTGACTTGATTACACTTTCATAGGGAAATATTAAATGGCTCTTTAATCGAGCCAGGAAAGATATAAAAAGACTCAATCTCTGGAAGCTGAAGCCAGACAAATCCACACTGAAAATTAGACACAAAATTTGATCGGTGAGGGTGATTAACCACTGGATAAAATGCATTAAATTTGAACAGTCGTAATGACTCAAATGACTTTGTTCAGACATGGCTTATTTTCTACATCCTGGAATTTATAAATCCTGTTTCTGCTTCCTACACAGTATATGTACTTTTTTAAATCTGCTGCTTCTTTTGCATCCTTGCATCCAGCACTCTTACATCCCTGGGATCTTCTTTTCCATTTTTGCAGCAGCCTCTTCTCCAGTCTTGGAGATTTGCTTTGCCTTACCTCCAGCGCGTCTCCAAAGCTGCACCCTTTAGCTGAGTCATCATTGCTGAAATCATTCCTTTTACCCTCCTTGATGTGTGCATCAAGTTTAAGTGATTTCTTCCCACCTTCCAGGTCCCAGAGACTCTTCCAAACATCACGTGCTGGGGCTTGACTCACTCTGCATCACTCTCCCTCTCCATACATTCACTTTTCCAACAGCTCCTGCTTGACACTCATTGCCTCTTCCTAGGTCACCCTTACACACAGCCTGCTCTATAAAGTCTTGCCAGCCCTCTGTCTAAAACCTTTGTTCTAAAACCTGTGCCATAGAATCTCTAAGTCAAGGGCTTAGCTTTTGAAAGTATTAAATTGAACTACCAAGATTATGAGATTTTTTTAATCAGTATTTGTTATTCTCTTTTTCTCTTCAGACCACATTTAAGCTTTGTGTTGTGTTGCATGTCTGGACCCAGGCCCCGATTCTAGAAATCACTTGGGTAGGGGTCCACCCTCACCCAGCTGGTTGCAGGACAGGAACCACAGGTGGTATTTTAAGGTTGCTACACGAGAGCAAAAGATCCCCACTTGGTTTTCTGCTGCTGGTGTCTCATTGCCAAGGAGTGAGAAAATCTCAGTTCCTTGTCCTATAGGACCTATAGGTGTCCTGTAAGACCTTGTTGGGTTAGTAAAGCCCCGATAGCATCACCAGCATGCCAGTCAACCAGAGCCCGGTCAACAAAACCTCAGGAGCCTGCTGCTCTCGCCAGGGGCTTGTCAAAACGGCCATGTTCTGGTTCGGTGAATCTGCATCTCCCCAAGACAGTTTGTCAGAAATGCTTCTCCGAGCTCTGGCATCCAGGGCTTTTGTGCCCCAGAGGCGAACCCACGGTCATCACCCTCTGCTAACTACAGCTTATTTAAATAATTTACTAGCAGCTAATAATAAACTTCGATTCTTCCGTGCGCTTTTTCTTGTCTTCCTCAGCAGGTGCTGCTGCCCTCAAAGCTTTGCCTTTTCTTTAGTGATTTATTCAGCTCAGAATAACATGGGTCTTACCTCTCCCTGGTGCAAGTGCATGTCCCCATCCTTGTCCTCCCTTACGTCTGTCCTAACTGCTCTCTGCTCCTTTTCTGTCACTGGAGCAGTGACCCCAGCTGTTGGCTGTGGTCACCAGTGACTGTGGACAGATTGGCTCTATGGCCACTGGAGGTCCAGGGCCACTCAATGACAGCGGTGACCATGACCGGGCAGGTCTGCAGTGCTGCTTCATCCAAGTGCCGGTTACTGCAAGGAGGCTGGCATGAAAAAAATCAGGGAACAGTTTTTATAATTTGGGTGGTGATACCCAGGCCAGCCTCCCGCTCCGACCATCTCTGTGCCTGGCTTCCTCCCTCCCTCTGGGCCAGTCTCTGGCCAGCACTGGGGTCCCCCCTGCAGCCACCCGGCCCCAGCCTCACTCGTTTCTCCTGAGCCTCCATGGGACAATCCCAGGCGCAGACCCGGGCTTTGCCCAGCACTTTCTGCATCAGCCTTAGTGACCCAGGGAAGGGGCAGCTCTTCCCCACCAGCTTCTCACCTCTGCCCCCTGCACCACACTCATGGCTCAGTGCTGTGGGGGAGAGCAACGCACCCACCACCCCTGTGGCACCTCGGGGCAGGGGATCCTGCCCACACCTCCCTGCCCACCTGTCAGCCTGAGTGCCCTGGGCAGATCGAGCAGCACGACCTGCTCCCCACCAGCCTCTGCACCCACAGTTGTTGCCACCTCTGTGGCCAGGAGCCCCAGCTCGGCCGGCAGCTGCCCATCTCCTCCAGCCCCTCAGCATGTGCTGTGGGGGACCCTCCTTGGCCCTTCCCCACAGGGACAGTGCTGTGCTGCAGGGTAGTGGTGTGCAGGGGCGGCTTCTTCTGGTCTTGTCGCAGACCCCTCACTCGTGACAGGGACAGGGTGTTTCACAGCCTGGCTCTCTGTGGTTCTTTGTAAATGCAGAGCTCATCCTCGCCTAGAGATGCTGCAGCTCAGCATCCCCAGCTCCCCACGGTCCCACCCTCAAGCTCTTTTTTCTGGCCCAACTGCTTTCCCCACATGTCTCCAAGTCTTTGGCTGGGGCTGACACTTCTCGCTGTTGGTGGGAGCTTCTGAAGAGCAGTTTCATCTGCAGAGGCGTTCATCTCTCCCATGTCTCTACTCCCACACAAGCTGAGCTTCGCTGAAGGCACCGACAATGCTAAGCTAAAGGGACTCCTCGGTCTCACCGGGATGGCAGCGCCATGGGCGAGGGGATGTCTGCCTGTGCCCCCACCACCTCGCTGCTCCGGGGAGAGGAGTCAGCGCCCAGCACAGACCTGGAGATGGAAAAGATGCAGGCAATGATCAGGGATGCTCCAGTGTAAAATGACTGAATCCGCAACTTTCCACTCTGCGGTGTAGATGCCGAGGCAAGTTACGTCAGGGGACTGCGTCTCTCCTCTGCTGGAGAGCCATCCTCCCCGTGGGCTTCCAGGAACGACCGGGTAAGCGAGAACGCCAGCAGCAGCCTATTTTTAAATTCTGCTGTGCATGCGAGAGCTCTGCTTTGGCAGCCCCACTTTTCAGCTCTCTCGGTGCTATTTGCGGGTCATTAAAGACTTCACTCCCTGTGATCGCAGGACGAGTTCTACTCTTGAGTTCTGCAAGACAGCTGTATGCAGAAAATAAATTTTATGTTTGCAATGCCTCCTGCTAATGCTAATATTACAATTACACTGCCTGGAGCCTTAAGCTCTCCTACCACACACCTCATCAATCTGCATTGCTGCAGTCTAATGATAAGCTGAAAACAGTGATGAAGAATGCAGATCAGGATTGAAGGAGGCAGCTGAAAGAATCACCACCTCAGGCTCCACATCCCGATTCTGGGACTCCCAGTCACTGGCCTGAACCGGGATTTCAACCAGGGCTGGAGCCAGGAGGTCCGGCCCACCCCCAGCCCCACGAACCAGCCAGTCCTTCCAACCTCGAGGCAGTTTGGACATAGGAGCCCAAAAGGGAAAATAATTAACTCCTCAGAGCCACCCAGCTCCCTGGAATCACTGCTGCTCTCAGATCCACCTCAGTGGAAAGGATGCTGCAACTTGTGCAATACTGCCCTTAGCAGATTCCTCCCAATTTTATTATAGGAAATGTTTTGTGCTGGCAAGGGGAGGGACCCCTGGAGGTGATGCCCTGGGGAAAGGGGATATTGTCATCCAAAGAGCTCCCTTTCAGCTTAATTCCTTTATGGGCGCTGTAGTTTTTTTCTTCCCACAAGTCTCACCCCCACTATCTCATTTTGGTGGTAGGAGCCTTTTCACCTAAAAATATGGAAATTTTGATCAAACCATTTGTCACCACATTCACAATTATCTGAATGCTTTTCAGAAACACAGAAAAGCTGAATGTCCAGCATTAAGGTTTAATATCAGATACTAAACAGCCAAGAGAGATTTTCAGATAAATTATTTGAAATGTCTTTGAATATCAAAACCAAGTTGCAGACAAAAACTACTCCACACTAATTTTTTTCATCTATCTTTCAAACTTTCCATCTTTATGAAGTCTGTAGGTAGGTTTAAATGAATCTGGAGAATCACAGTCCCCCAAAGGACCACTGGTGCTCAGTCAGTTTTAGTCTGCAGCTTCTCCCATTCCCCATGTTATCTCTGCGCTGCATAATCCACTTCCTGCCAGAGACCATGTCTTCACCACAGCAAGGGTCTTCCAGTGACAGGCTCTGCCCGCGGAATTTGCTCTCCATTGCCAATTGCCCACCTTGTTTTAGAATCACAGAATCATTTAGAATCACAGAACCACTGAGGTTCGAAAAGACCTTCAGGATCATTAAGTACAGCCATCAACCTAACACTGCCAAGTCCACCATTAAACCATGCCCCTACACGCCCAGGGATGGTGACTCAACCTCTTCCCTGGGCAGCCTGTTTCAGTGCTTGAGAACCCTTTTGGTGAAGAAATTTTCTTAATACCCAAGCTAAACTTCCCCTGGCACAACTTGAGGTCATTTCCTCTCGTTCTGTTGTTACTTGGGAAAAGGGACCAAGCCCCACCTCACTACAACCTCCTTTCAGGTAGTTGTAGAGAGTGATAAGGTCTCCTCTCAGCCTCCTTTTCTCCAGACTTCGCAGCCCCAGGTCCCTCAGCGGCTCCCCATAAGACTTGTTCTTTAGTCTTGACCACTTTTCTATATATAAAGCAAAGAACAGAATATTGATTAAATGATACAAATATTTTGGCTCTTAAGCAGAACTGATGACTTCATGCTCCTTCAGTTGCACGAGAAATTTCATCTGGAGGGTTTCATACAATTGTCCTAGAATGGTTTAGTTTGCAAGGGACCTTCAAAGGTCATCTAGTCCAACCCCCCTGCAAGGAGCAATGAGATGAGGTTGCTCAGAGCCCTGTCCAACCTCACCTGGACTGTTTCCAGGGATGTGGCATCTACCACCCCTCTGGGCAACCTGTGCCAGTGTTTCACCCCCCTCATCATCAAAAATGTCTTCCTTGTATCTATTGTGAATCTGCCCTCTTTCAGTTTAAAACGGTTGTCCCTTGTCCTGTCACTACAGGCCCTGGTAAAAAAGTCTCCATCTTTCTTATAAGCCCCCTTTCAGTACTGAAAGGCTGCAGTAAGATGTTCCTGGAGCCTTCTTTTCTCCAGGCTGAACAACCCCAACTGTCTCAGCCTGTCCTCATAGGAGACATGTTCCAGCGCTCGGATCAATTTTGTGGCCTCCTCTGGACCCACTCGAACAGGTTTCCAAGGACATCCCATAAACTAGGATAGGAGTGGCTGGAGAGCAGCCCTGCAGTAAAGGACCTGGGGGTGCCGATCTGCAGCAGCTCAGCAGGAGCCAGCAGTGTGCCCTGGCAGCCAAGAGGGCAAACTGCATCCTGGGGGGCATCAAACACAGCATGACCAGCCAGTCAAGAGAGGGGATTGTCCTGCTCTATCTAGTGTTGGTGTAGCCTCACCTGGAGCACTGTGTGCAGTTCTGGGCCCCACTATTTGAGAAGGATGTGAAGGTCCTCGAACGCACCCATAGGAGGGCAACAATGCTGGTGACAGGGCTAGAAGGCATGTCCACTCGGCTGCGGACCCTGGGTTTGTCTCATTTGGAGAAAAGGAGGCCAAGGGGCAACCTCATTGCTCTCTGCAGCTTCCTGAAGAGGGGATGTGGATAGGGAGGTGCTGAGCTCTTCCCCCTGGGATCCAGGGACAGGACACCTGGGAACGGTTCAAGCCATGAGCTTTAGCCTGGACGTGAGGAAGCATTTCTTTACCGAGAACGTGGTCACGCACTGGAACAGGCTTCTTAGAGAGGTGGCTGATGCTCCAAGCCTGTCAGTGTTTAAGAGGCATTTGGACAATGCCCTTAACACCATGCTTTAGCTTCTGGTCAGCCCTGAAGCGGTCAGGCAGTTAGACTAGATGATCGTTGTAGGTCCCTTCTAACTGAAATTAGTCTAGTCTATTCTTGCTCCCGACAGCATTCCTTTCCTCCTAGGCCTCGCCAAACACCACCGCATTAATGCCTACACGCTTTGAACCCAGGCCCAGCTGCGGCCCCTTCTTCCAGCCACCCCGGAGCGCCACGTCTCCTCACGATCCAGGGACCAGCACTCCCCGAACCGATAATGGCGGATGAGGGAAGGGCCCTGCCCCAGGAAGCCCGACTGCGCAGGCTCAGCCTGGCGCGGGGCGCGCCGGGAGCTGTAGTCCCACCGCCGGCGCTGGGCACACCTAGAGCCAGGGGCGGGACTACAGCTCCCGGCGTGCCCCACGCGGGGAAAAACCGTCTCCGCGCATGCGCAAAACCGGAATACAGCTCCCAGCGCTCCCCGCGAGTGCAACTCGGCGCTTGCGCAGAATCGAACTACAGCTCCCGCCGTGCCTTGCGGCGAGGCGGAAGCGGCGCGATGGCGGCAGGTGAGGCGCCCGTGCCGACGGCGACTCCTGTCGCCTGCGACCCGGCAGGTTGACGGTCCCGCTCTATGCCCGCAGGTCGGTAGCCGGCGCCGCCGCCGCCACCATGACGCTGATCGAGGGCGTTGGCGATGAGGTGACCGTGCTCTTCGCGTTGTTGCTTGTCGCTCTGGTGCTGGGGTTGGCCTGGGCCTCCACCCGCGCCCCCGAGCCCGCCGCGCCGCCCCGCGCCGTCGAGCCGCTGCCCGAGGAGGGCCCGAGCGCTGCCCCGAACTCCGTCGAACACAAGGCCCCGGCGGCGGCAGCGGCGGCGGCTGGAGCGGCCCCCGATGGGGCGGGAGGGCTGGCGGCGGGGCTGCGGCCCCGGGCCAGCCCCGCAGCCGCGCAGGGTCCTCTCGGTGAGGGGGAAGGCGGCCCCGCCGAGCCCACCATGGTGCTGCGGTTGAAGTTCCTCAATGACACGGAGCGCCTGGCCCGAGTGCGCCCCGGCGACACCGTCGGGGCCCTGAAGAGGTGAGGGGCAGGGCAGGCTGGTTCTCCCGTGGCACCCCTGGGGGCCGTCGTGGCTAAGGGGCGACCCCGAGCCCGCCGGCGGCTCCTTCCCCCCGGAGCAGCTGGGAGCTGCCGTTCTCGCCCTGGTGCGGGTGGCGTGCGCCCGTGCCCCTTGGACGCCTCCATTTGTGGTAATGCCTGGGGTGGCTGACAGCAAGGCACAGGTGCAGGGGAGCGGGCAGTCAGGGCAGGTGCCTTTGCAGCCTGCTCCTGGGGGGGGGTGGACAGAGGGGACACTGTCCTGGCGGGAGCCTCACCCTTCCCTCTTCATCCCCCGCCCCAGGGCCTATTTCCCCGGGCAGGAGCAGCAAGTACGGCTGATTTACCAAGGCCAGCTGCTGCGCGATGATGCCCAGAGCCTGGCCACCCTGCACCTCGCCCACAACAGCGTCCT
Source organism: Elanus axillaris (assembly GCA_026212715.1). Classification (NCBI taxonomy): domain Eukaryota; kingdom Metazoa; phylum Chordata; class Aves; order Accipitriformes; family Accipitridae; genus Elanus; species Elanus axillaris. Next base: position 45,404,022 of record JANZLQ010000078.1, read on the forward strand.
GCACTGCCACATCTCCCAGCACAGCCCGGCCCCTGCGCCCACCGGCCCCCACGCCTCCGCTGACCCCGTGCACACCGCCCTCAACGTGGGCAGCCTCATGCTGCCGCTCTTCGTGCTGATGCTGGCCGTGCTCTGGTACTTCCAGCTGCAGTACCGCCACGTCTTCACCGCCACCGCCACCACCTTCCTGGCTGGCCTCACCCTCCTCTTCAGCTTCATGGCCTTCACCATGTACCGCAGATAGCACGGCCCCGCACCCCGAGAGGAGCTGCCGCACCCGGAACGCACGTGGTCCCGGGTGGAGACTGCCTGCCGCCGCTGGACCTGGGAGGGGGCTGAGCTGTGGACTGTGTCCCCCGGGGCTGCAGGACCTGCGGGTGGCCAGGCAGGTGGCCTGCACGCTGGGTGCCCGGGGCCGGCTGGTGCCGCAGTCAGAGCCGGAGCCAGGCTCGCTGCAGGAGGGAGTGCTGTGCTACCTCGGGGGGGGGGAAGGGGGGGCCCCGGTGCCACCCCCAGGCCCTGCACGGAGCGTCCGGCAGGCCCCCCCGGCCCACCAGCCGCTCCTGCCCGGGCCGTGGATGAGGTCCGCTTCCCCGGGGAGGGGGCTGCCTCCCCACGGGGGACGGGTCCGGCCGCCCGGCCCCTCCCCCGGGGTGCCGGTGCCGGCGGGGGGGGGCGCTCCCCGCCGCTCTGTTACGATTAAAGAGGACGGACTGTGAATGGTCGCGGCCTCCCGGTTCTGCTGCGCCGCGGGGGAAGGGTAGAGGGCGGGGGGGCGTCCACACCGGGAGGGTG
>JANZLQ010000078.1:45413030-45427558 GCA_026212715.1 Elanus axillaris
GCCGGCCGCGGCCTCGGCGCACGCCAGGGCGCACCCGTCGCCAGGGCAACCGCGCCGCCCCCACAGCGACGGCGAAGGCCCTCCCCCGGCGGCGCCATGACAGACGGGGCGCGGCCAGTGCTGCAGGACTTTATTGGGGCCCGGGCCGCTCACTTGCTGCTGGTGTACTTGGTGACGGCCTTGGTGCCCTCGGAGACAGCATGCTTGGCCAGCTCGCCGGGCAGCAGGAGCCTCACGGCCGTCTGCACCTCACGGCTAGTGATGGTGGAGCGGTGGTTGTAGTGGGCCAGGCGCGAGGCCTCGGAGGCCAGCCGCTCGAAGATATCGTTGACGAAGGAGTTCATGATGCTCATGGCCTTAGAGGAGATGCCGGTGTCCGGGTGCACCTGCCGGATGGTTATGAAGCACTGTCTCACGCATCCATCACCCTGGAGGGAACTGCCCCCCGCCCCCGAAAAACAGGATCCCTGCTTCCCGCCCCAGACAGGGCACCGCAACCCGAAAGGGACCCACGGTCGCCACCCTGAGGGTCTCGAGTTGTGTGCCACTTGCGTTAGACTGAAGAGACGCCCCCATGACGCTACGGCGGCTTTGGGATTGGGCTGGCAAAAGCCTTTGCACAATCCCCTATGGAAAACAAGCCTGCGAGGGGTGGAAATGCCCACACGCTCCAAGTCCTGCCTACGGGCTTGCGCAGACAACTGCGGCCTAGACAACTTATGGCCACCTCTCACAATTCCTTGGGTCATCTCCCCAGCAAAAGTTACCAGAAAGATTTTAGTAGTTAACTCACAGGGCCAAGAGCAGCTATTCTTGCCCTGTTGACTTATGCTCAATTATTCCTTTAAGCAGAGCCATGCACTAGAGCTTAATCTCTCTAGGAAACCCTTTCCCGTCTAGACCTATCTCTTGCCTCCTACCCCATGAATACCCATCCACTTTTGAGACTCAACTGGGGCTATCCTGTACCCACTCACTCTTTTTTATCCCTTCTCACTAAAAAGCAGATTTTCCTTCCTTCCTCTTTTTAAGGTTAACATGCAATGAGCAAAAGCACCTTTGCATATGAAGCAGTTTCTAGCAGAAAAGAAACATTTACTCACCTGCTTCAATACTTTGTAGATATAGACCGAATAGGTTTCCTTTCTCTTAGGCTTCCTCCTAGACTTACTGTCCCCAGAGGCAGGAGCACGACCACGCTTCTTCCCAGCTTCTGCACTCATCTCAAGCTCCAACAGAGCAAGCTCCAACAGAGCAACCAGTAGGTGCCCTGGGGCTGGTTATATAGCAAAGGCAGCAGTACCTCACCTGCCTCAGGTGCAGCCCCCAAGGAGCAGGATGAATACACATCTGCGACTGATGATTCCACTTTGCACTAAGTGAAGGGCAGGTGGCCTGAGAGGAGCTTGGAAGTAACTGATTCAATTAAACTTTTAGACCTGAGAAAAAGTTTGAGGGTAACATGGGCAAAGAGGTGGGCAAGAGCAGTAGCACCTCATTCACATGGGGCAGAAGTGTTCCAGGTCCATCCAGGGTTTTGGTGAAAGGAGGGTTCCTGCTTTACACTGGAAGGGTGTAAATCAGTACTCGAGGCATTGCTTCTAGAATCAAATGGGTAGAACCACTTGTGTGCTATGGAACAGGTGATGCAGTCAGTGGAGATTCAGTAACTAGAGCGAACATCAGCCTAGTGACTGAGTGATAGCATTATTATAAACATCCCAACAGCTGGTATTCCTCCCACTGTCTCAGCTAGCCTGCTCTTGCGAGTCCTGCCTGGACTACACAGGGCCTCAAAGGACAGAAGGGAGGTAGTGGGAGGGAAGGGCTGACCCCCTGAGTATGTATTGATCTCTCTTGGGAACCAGTGGTCACACTAGTGATGGTAATTATGATGCAGGAGTTAAGCCAGAAAAAAAAATGTGCAGCAACACACTAGAGAAGTGAACAAAATAGAAAAAGTTTTCTGTCCTTTAGATAGAAAAGGAAGCCTTTCTCTCAGCAGGCACCACAGCAGGTATTTCATAGAAGAGTAATACTAGTAGGTAACTTTAGAGGAGGGAAGGCTGGTATCTCTGTGCTGCCATGCAAGCTGTCTCCTGATCAGGGGCACATGTTATACTGGCGTATCCTTAGGAAATCACATCTTCCAGGGACTGGGTCTGGGAGACCTGCTCATCAGTCGCTCTGCCAGTGCTTGTACAGCCAATAGCGTTTCACTGAATTTAGTTTTATTCTAGGCCTGTCCTCATGGGGAGGCACCTGATCACCCACACCTAGTGCAAATAAACGCCACAGTTACAAACACAGAAGGGGTTTTTGTACCCAAGAACTGAAACATTAGTGGTCAGGTGGGACGTGCTGGAACGGTCGTGTCAGCGCATTTGTGAAGGGGAACAGGCTCGGGCATTATAGATATGGGGTAGTGGGATCCTTCTGGGAACAGGAGTGGCATATTCTGTGATATCTAACATCAAGGGATATCAGTGGATGACTCATACTAGGAGTAAGTAGCAGGCAATATCACCACTTGTGTTTTGTAAGAGGCCACACATTGACAAGCAACAGCATGAGGCTTCCCCCTCTGATATACATTTCACCCACTCACTGATTTACAGAGCTGTAAATAGCCAAGATCTTTGTGTTGGGGGAGACCATTCACTGGAACTGTTTACCTTTTCCACCAGTCATAGCACACAAAGGTGCTCTCATGCTAAAGGAGCTATTAGCCATTGTATCTCTCCACAGCTGCAGCTGTATCTGGCACCAGCAGTTCTATACATGCAGCTTGTTTTTCTGACAAAATGTTTAGTTAGAAGGAAGGCCTTTGGTGGACAAGGAGCAGTGACTGCTCACTCACCGTTAAGCACAGGGAGCCATTATATATAGCAAGGGCAGAGGCTCATGCACCGAGTGGTATAGTCACATTTGAACTCCCACATTTGGGGAATTACCATCTGCTTCCCTAGACTGCATATGCTAGAGACTGTCCATTCTGGAAGCTCTATGCTGGGCTTGACTCATCCTTGTGCTGTTTTTGTGGTGTTATGGATCAACGCACAACACGGAGACAAGGGAATCCCACAATCCTGCGCTTGATGTAGTAGTATCTATCACTTCTGGCTATAGCTGTGTTAGAGCCAACCTCACTTTTACACTACAAGCAAAAGTAACAGTGTAGAGGCTCTAGGCCGCTTCTTTCACAGAAATTACCATCCTAGCAACTAACAAGCATTTCTCATAATTTATCTAGATACAGTTTTGCTTTTGTGCATGACCAGAAAAGCCCTAGCTGAAATAGTTAAAAATGCCACTGCCTCAGCTAGTAGCTTTCTCTCTCTCCGAAATTGTTGCTCCAGGACATATGCCTGCCACAGCTGCTTCAGTGCAGTCTAACTGTCACCACAGAACAGGTTTAAATCAAGGCTGAAATACCAGACTGATAAAGCATGTATTTATTTTCCATTTTACAAGTCCTGGCCTAGTAACTGTGACCTCCAGTGCAGTTACAGCTACTTTTGCTTTGAACATGTACCTGCAATCCTTGTTTGCTAAATCAGAGACCTGTCTGCAACTGAGTTCCTCTCATTTTGCAGCAGCAGACAGTCAACACAGCTCTCCACTACATCAGCTACAAGAATTCTCCAACTACTGTCCATCATGCTGGCTGTCGTCCCACTGTTCCCATGCCCTTCTTGGGATTTACCATTCCCAAAGAACTCCATCTAAGATTATATCCTGCATTTATGGCCACCTGTGCCACCATGGCTCTCAACTACACAGATCTGAAATTTAGTGATAAGAGTTGTTGCCAAATCTTTGCTAAGAGTAAGGAAGAGAAGAACGAACAGCTCTACCCTCAAGCAGGACTTCTTGACCTCACCATTCTTGTACCCACTTTGCAAAACCCTTTCCAACTCACCAACATCATCTTAAAACCTAGAGAGCAGAATGAACAAGACATGCATTCATCTATTCTTGTTCCAACTTTTCTGACACCAGCCTTTACAGTACTTACTTATCTGTGGGTTGCTTTTACTGCGTCACTGTTAGCTTCTGAGTACTACTACACTGTGAGATATTCATTTAAGTGACTTTTCAATGCAGTCTAGACTTTTCTGCAGAACTAACTTGAACAGCATTTACACTAATCTGCATTATTTTCACAGAAAAGACTTCCTTTTTTTTCACCTCTCGATCACTGCTAAAAACACTGAAAAACCTGAATGTTCTGAACTATCTACTAGAAGCAGCTCCCATTGTGACGTGTCGTATTGATGATACACAGTGCTTCTATAGCAGCAGTCACAACTTGGATGGTCCCTTTGAAAAAAAACCAACCAAACAAGGAAACAGTCTACTCAAAAAGTCAGACCCACAGACGGTCAGCACCTGAGAAAGTACTGCAAGAGAGTGTGAGTACTACATATTTGTCCTATTCAATTTACCTGTCAACATGTACTGTTGGAACAGGTTACTGGGTTACAAGAACCTTTCACATGACCAGTGCAGCCATTCTCGTGTGTCAGAAGTAATTAAAATGATAACTCATGATCACAAGAAGCTATTTGGTTTGATTTGCTACCTTTTTCTTTAGTACCTTTTGTTTTAAAAATACGTAAAAAATGTATTTTGTTCAAGCTTCAGTGGCACAGGGTAAGGTTTAAACACCAACTTTTCTAAAAATTTGTTATTAAGAACAAAAATAAATGTTAGAAACTAACTTCAGTTGATTAGTCTTGTTTAGTTAAACCTCAAGGAACAAATAATTAATTCAGAGTCCAAAAATCCTAAATTATTGAGTTTTGTTATTAGACCCATACAACTCAAGGTGAAGGAAAAAGCATACACCTAAGCCACTCTGTTGTAGAGAACACGCACTGGTATTTTATAGATCTACATCCTGTCCCTAACCCCTAATCTTCAGAACTCTTTCAAGTTGTTTTCAAGTCAACAACAAAAAAAGGCATGTGTGGCTTGCTCCCCCTTCTGTCACTAACTGGAAAACTCAGTGTTCACTCTGGATTAGCAGAGGTTTCCCAGGCATGAGGATCCTGCTCACTGCTCCAGAGCTCAGTAGTCAACACTTCATGCATCCCACAGGTTATGGTCATAACTTCGGTGCTACTGAAGAAATGAACCTTCACCCCAGAAGAAAGGGCTCTGTGTCCTTACTCCAAAGCTCAGCACTAGGCTTATTTGCCCCAGCATGCCCTAATAACCACTCTGGCTCACAAAACAAGATGAGACTGTTCTTCCCTCTTTATTGACTGATGGATTCTCAGGCAGATCTGTTAATTACACCGTTAAATAATAGTTAAAAACAAACCAAGGCCAGAGGAGTTTGAAGTGAAGTATCTAAACTGAAGCAGAAATTGGGAAGGAAGAGGCGGGAGAAGCTGGGCTGGGGTCTCCACTTCTGTATCACTGCAGCTCAGACACCCTAACTGCCACTGCCACGACCCCAGACCATTAGATTTCAAGGCCTGGCTCAGATGGGACATCATCTAAATATGGAAATGGTTGCCCAAACGTAGCCAGATCAGGAGAGAAGAGATCTGTCCAGATACAGAGGTGCAAGGCAAGTCAAGGGGAAGCAGTATTGCAGCAATCCTAGAACACAGCCAGAGATAGCAGCAGAGTCCCATTCCAGTCGGCAGATGGGTGAGTCACATTGGCCACTGTCAGTCTCCGCAGAGAGCACCTGACCGACTGCTCTAGAGCTCACACATTGTGGGTCTTTTTGGTGAGCTGTGGATCCTCATCCACCAGCTTTGACTTGAGATGTTCCTTGTAGGCGAGGATGTCGCCTTGCCACTTTGTGATTGTCTGCTTCTCACAGACCCAGATCTCCTGTGCAACCTGAAAGCGAGCACACAAGGAGGAGGAGGAGAGGTTTGCAGTATGGCATTTTATAATTTTACCAAAATTATAAAATTAACCCAAATCCACTCTCTGAAGTCTAGTAAGAAGAGTTTAATAACTTTCACAATTCAACTACCAAAGAAAAATATCTGCAGTGAAATATCTCACCTGGTGTTTTCTGCATAATTTATAGATGATTTTAGAACTAAAAATCCTTGACCCCTCAACATTTCTTTTTTTGTTCATGAACTAAGAAGGAAAGCCTTTCCTGCTAAATTGGGAATTGTATAAAAAAAAGTAGTTCTTGACCTGAACTACTTGGATATAACACACTGAAAAATGAAATTATACCTGAACTTGCAGACAAAGCTATAGCTGATAAATCAGCACTTGACATTTGTGTGTATGTGGTGCAATTTCCTTCATCTGTGTGGACTGAGTGATAAAAAACTGTGCTAGAACTACTCAAGTATAATTAAAAAAAAAAAATCTAGTTAAGGTCTCCAGAATGTGTCATGATTTCCATTTAACTTATTCTTCACTTCTAGGTTTTGGGTTGGTTTTGTTTTTTTTCTTTCAAGTACCTAATGTTTTCCTAAGCTAGCTAAGTAATTCTTTCACAGGAACATGGCAAGGGAATCATGTCCAGTGATTTTTTTTCCACTCACACATCTTTTTGGGATGAGTAAGAGCCAGCCAGTTGAAAACACCTTGTTTTAATTACTTAAAGTGTTAGAAAGGTACTGACAAAATTCGCTACTTTTCTTACCTGTTGGATGAGTCTGAAGTCATGGCTGACAAGCATCATTCCTCCTTCAAATTCATTGATAGCATCTGCCAGAGCATCTATTGTTTCTATGTCCAAGTGGTTGGTGGGCTCATCCAGGAAAAGCATATGAGGATTCTGCCAAGCCAGCCACGCAAAGCACACACGGCACTTCTGCCCATCAGAGAGGTTCCTAATTGGGCTCACCTGACAAACACAGACACTGTTCGCAGCTCTGCAGGGAAACTTGCAGACTGCTACCGTGACCACAAAAATATTCAGTTCTCGCGCTGTGATTCCAGCAGCTATGTGACATAAGAGGACAGAGTTTAGTCAGTCTTATACCTAGACTAAGCTTCTCTCACCAGCAGAACAAGGGAATTCCAGGGGCTTCTGAAGGAGTGTCCATAGCAAGACCCAGCTTGTGTTAAAGGTTCCAAGGGATAGTTAATTCAGGTCTGACTAGTGTTCGTTGCATCCTGACACAACTGTAAAACTACTCTCAACTTCTGGAGTGACAAATGCAGAAGAACACCACAAAAATCAACATTGAACTGCAGCGATAAAGATAACTCCTGTCATACACGTGACATATGATGTACAGGAGCATGTCATGTTTGGACTTACAGCACCACTAGTGTGATCCTATCCTCTTGTTTGAACCTAGTGGTCCCAACTCCCAGCTGAGAATGTGTTCTAGCATTTCTGCCTGGTACTCATCTCAGAAATAAAACATAAGGAAACTAGTTCAAGTTACATTTAAAACATGTTCCGAGTCTTAGCACTATGCCACAACTTGTCTTCTCTTCACCCAGATTCTGAGGAGGAAACACATTCCAACCCACATATTGCTGCAATGCAAAGAAAGTTCCTATGAGCCATAAGTTATTTTTTCTCCAATTTCAAAGGCAGAGATAGAAAAAGCATTTTGATGCTGTGGTGTGCCATGCTGCATACTGCATCACCCTGTCAGGTATCAGTAGAGAAAAGGCAGCAGCTCTACTTCCCTAATGAGCAAAAAGCAAACCTCAACAGCTCATACTCACCTGCTGCTTCCCTGTCAGACCATATCTGCCAATGATTTTCCTCATCTCCTCCTTCTCCTTGATCTCTGGGTAGCATTTCAGCATGTACTCCAGGGGTGAGAGGTCTAAGTCCAACTGCTCTTGCAAGTGCTGACAGAGAAGAAAAGTCACCTTCAGGCTGTGCTGGCTATCCACTTCATGGCCAAAAGTACTTCCCCCCTTATACCCCTCTGGTACCAGCTGAGCAGCAGAACACAAGAGCCAATAACCCCACCCACAGTATAGTCACTGTGCTGAACTATTATGGAAAGTCTCCATTTCAGAAGCATAAGCGCTGCTTCAGAATAGCAGGCTTGCCCACCACCAAGCACAGGCAACCATCTCTCCCATAAAAGGCGAGAGGCTAAAAATAAAGGACGACAGCAAGCCTCTTTTCAGGGTAAGAACATTTGCTAGAGCCCGTTCAGTCAACAGAACAGTTCCTTCCCCCATCTCCAGGCACAGAAGGGCAGCAGTGGGAGGGGCCTTAGAAGCAGAAATAAGAGGGGCAAGATTCCTCATTCCTGACAGCAGTTTCCTCAGTATTTCATGTCCCAGGTGGCTGTTGTAGGGAGTACCTGGTGGTATCTACCGATCTTCACATGTGAGTGCTTGCGAATCATCCCATCTGTGGGCAGAAGCTAGAAAGGGAAGATAAAAAGATTTCACCGGGAAATTCCTCCTTTTGCCCTGTGCCAGAGATAGAGAATCCAGCCATCTCTGTTCTGGCACAGAGGAAGCAGCCTGAACAGATAATATGAGAGAAAAAGCCCCATACTGCAGCAAGAGCTTAGGATTTCCAAGTCCCAGCTGGGGTGCTCTGGCAAATAAACGCAGCTTCGCTGAAGACTACCCCAAGAATAAAGGTCCAGAACAGGGTAGACAATGTATGGAGCATACCTCTCCTGTAAGCAGTTTCAGCAGTGTTGACTTTCCGGCTCCATTGGGTCCAACAAGAGCTACTCGGGTATCCAGGTCAATCCCAAACTCCAGGTTATTATAGATCCATGGCTGCAAACCAAAAATCATGACTCATTATGCCTTTCCACTACTACCCAGAACCTCCTTGCTGCACCTGTAATGCTCTGTTCTCAACAGACTCGGCGTTAACACTGCCAAGGAGTTTGATCCTCTAGTCATATGCTTCAGCCTGATCATAAAGCTTAGCCAAAAGTCTCACATTCCCAAACAAGGCAGGGATACAAGTAATCTCCATACAGCCCATGCGCGTTGCCCATACTCACCCCATCCTTGGTGTATCTGAAGCTGACATTCTGCACCATGATGACAGGAGGGGGGATTTTCCCACAGGGCGGGAAATAGAATGACAAAGTCTGTTAACACAGAATATCCACTTGTTAGACACCCTGGAGCACAAGACAAGCCAGTTATTCTGGTATAATCATGCCTCACTACAAACATCATCTGTAGACCAAGGCACCAGACTGCAACTTTTTATGAGCCCCTCTAGCAACTCACTCACAGATTTATTCTGATTAGTTGCTTGCAAGCTCATCTGCTGGCTGACGAGTCCCTATTTCTTTCCCCTTGAAGCAAATGTAGTCTTATACTCTTCAAACAAGTAGGATTTGCTCTAAGCATCCTCCCCCATCTTCTCCAACCCTTAAACATTCATTTCTGCTTTCTGTGTCTGCAAAATAGCTTTATTGATAGGACAAATCTCCTTCTCTCCCCTAGAAATTTACTCCTCCTCCCTCCACTCTTCAGCATTACACTATCTTCAGTACAGTCATCTTTAGCATCAGGAAGGGTATACCAGCTGCGTCAGCCATTCCTCCTGTCAGCTAAAGATCATTCTACTTATCTAGCCCATGTTTCCAATACTGACCGATAGATGCAATCCCATGTCTGCCCCTACCTTATCATTCACAACTCTCTCTGTCAAGCCAGAAGCCATCATTTTTTGAAGGGTCTTCTCCTTGCTCTGAGCTTGCCTGGCCAGCTTCGCACTACCATGACCAAACCGTGCAATGTAATTCTGCAACAAAACACAGACTTATCCAAAAGCCATGATAACAAGGTTGAGGAGGTGCAGGGATTCCCACCTGCAAGGGTGGAAAGACGTTCATGCAGCTAGGCAGGTACCTTCATATGGGCAATCTGATCTTGCTCCCAGTGGAATCGCTTCATTTGATTTTCTTCTAGTTCCAAGCGAGTCTTTACGTACTGATCATAATTTCCCTAGAAAGAGACCACAGAATATCAGACATGCCCCAGAGAACAGCTCCTGGTTTTGACAACTGCACAGGGCACCATTTACTCACCGTGTAGTACTTCAGTTTGCGGTTGTGCATGTGGATTATGTTAGTGCAGACACCATTCAAGAAGTCCTGGGAGTGGGATATCAGCACAAGGATCCGCTTGAACCTGGGGCACCACATAAGTTATTAGAGACTAAGCTAGGAAAAGAATTCTTGCTCGTTGGCCCTGATGATGACAAAGGATTTACGTGCACCAGGTCTCTCTTACCTACAATCAGATTAAGAACAAAAAGATAACAGCCTTGGAGATGCTTTGGGAAATTTGGAGTAAAGCGGCTACAATCAGCTGCGGTAAGCAAATAGTGCAAACACCTTTCATTGCGTTAAAACACTCTTCACCATAAAACAGTCTTCACCCATCTTCACAAAGAATCAAGACCTGGCTACCCATCTGGTAGATGACTAGTGCTACTGATGCAACTGACTCCACTGGCATCACACTTCTAAGAAGTTTCAACCTTTGCTGCTTACTTTCACCTTGGTACAGACTACCATCTGTTAGGTTCACTATGCCCGGCTCTGCTCCTAATCTGTAAGATGACTGGTTAAAGCCTCCCCAAGAGAGACAGGTTCACATTACTTTCCTACAACATCTGACTTCTAAAGCAAGCATGCAAAAGGTTCAGCTGACAAAGCTGATGGAAAAAAACTCTGCGAATGAAAAACCCTGCTCACAATACAGTCCTTTTAATGCACAAGCCAGATAACCTAAGCTTCCTAACTATTCCTAAGCTTTTTGCCTTAAGCCTTAACATTTTACCTTTGTTTATGAAAGCCACCCAACCTACTAGAACAAGATGAAACTGACACACTCAGAGGCTACAGTTCTGTGAAAACAGAGGAACAATATGCAGAAAGATGAGCTGGAAGCCAGGTCTGGAAAGCTCATTCTACTGGTACAGCACACAGTGCTGGTACACAGGCTGCCAGGGCTTCTCCTGGCTTTCAAGGAAGTAACTTTAATCAGGGAGCACAAACTAGCATTTCTCATTTCTTCAGTGAGGGAGAAACAGGGGCTTGTCTTGAATTCATTATCCTTGCATCAAGAACCCTTCTGTAGACACATGTAGCGGGAGGCACAAGAAGGTGTCACTGGTACTGCAATATAGTTATGTAGCCACAAGAACTATAGACAGTTACTCCTGTAGCACTTGCTCACGTGCTGACAAGATGTTCCAGCAGAAAAGCACAACCCATAGGAGGAGCAAACTCCTTCATGCTTACGTTTTCAGCTCTTCCTCCAACCACACACAGGCATCCAGGTCAAGGTGGTTTGTGGGCTCATCTAGCAGCAGCATGAAAGGCCGAATGAAGAGGGCTCTGAAAGGAGAGGGGAGATGACAGTGTAGGGTAAATGCAGGTAACCCAAAGCCTCTCAGCTCTGCTATGAGTTCTTAGAACTGTGTACATGGTGCTGCAGAGTCAGGAGCAGGAAGGCATTCTCCCAGGAGGCAGCAGGCAGTATACCACTCACCTAGCAAGAGCCACCCTCATTCGCCAGCCACCACTAAAGTCCTTCAGCTTCTTCCTCTGCATGGCTGGCGTGAACCCCAAGCCGTGAAGGATACGTGAGGCCCGTGCTTCTGCCTTGTCAGCATCCAGCTCCTCCAGACGTTCATATAACTCCAAGAGTTTCTCACACTCCGCTGAAAGAGAGCCTGCCTGTCAGCACTTCTACCAATAAAGGGCTCTCAGCTGCACCTCGATACAGCTGGGAAAGCTCATAGTCCATCTGCTTTACCACTATTCAGCCCCCTCCATTCCCAAGCCTGAGACACTTCTTAAGAAGCTCCATGGAATAATTTCATCCAAAGAAGTGTAATCCCACAGGACTTTTCAACTAGAACAGGGCAGCTGGGGGAAAGAGGTACCGTAACATGTAAAAACTCTGCCAAGGAACCCAAGTAACACCTTTTCTTCGGTGGGGAGGGAAATGGAGGAAATGTCCCTTGTCCACAGGGACTCCAAGAAGCTTTACCATCTTCATGAGCCAGACGTTCCGCTTCTCGTTCTAACATGGCCCTCTCTGTATCCACTTCCATCACACACTGTAAAGGGGTCTTGTCACTGGGAGGCATCTCTCGGGTCAGGTGATAGATGTCAATATGCTCTGGGATGGGCACTTCTCGTTTCCCAATAGCTGACAAAAGCATGGATTTCCCTGTGTGCAGACAGACATTCCACAATTACTTGTTGGATTCAGTGAGATACAATGTCAAAGAGAAATGGATGAGATGCAGTCAGATCCCATTGATTCCCTCCCTTCCCCCCCTCAGAAAATCTTTGGGAATTTCTTGCCCAAGAGGCCAGAAGACTTAGAGACACAGCAGAGCCTACTACCTCACTGTGCCAGGCTCCCTCCCAGGTAAGGCTCACCACACCAAGGACAGGATTGAGACACAAAGAAGCTCTTTGGAAACCACTGCAGTTCAGCCCTTGCCTAGATTTAGGGAACTTTATCTCTGCTGTATACTTCCTGCTGTCTAACCAAGTCTGATATCTCTTACCAGGACCCCTGACTCTAAAGACTTCTAACACAGAGGAAAGCAATGCATTCATCACTAAAGAACCTAAGTGTTTTCCTGAAAGTTAAACCATCTGGTCGCTCTTACTAGTTCTTCTTCAATTATATCCATATCCTGCATCTCTCCACATAGAGCGTCACCTTCTCCAGGGACTGTACAGTTGTTTTCCCATTCAGGCCAAATCACACACTCCCTACTCCTCCATGCTGTGCAAGTTCTTTGACCAATAGCATAAGAATTGGGTTTATTGACACTGTTTAACAAATCCTGCAAACAGGAATCAGATTCACAGATCCTAGACATCTCACCTAGCTCTCCACAGAAACAAGTCCAAATGCACAGTCTGAAGCCAGAACAACCTCATACTTCTACCAGCAATCCTAGCAATTCCTCTTCCTGGCTAGGGAGTTGGGAGAACAGAAACTGCCGTGTCCCAGCCATGTCTGTCTAACAGCCTTCTTTCTGGTTTCCGGCATTTACCACCTGCATCTGTCCAGCTTCTCAGCAGCACGGAATCTTCACCAACCTCCAAGAAGCCCACATCACAGTGCCCCACAGCTTACCAATCCCATTGAGTCCAATCAAGCCATAGCGCCTCCCGGAGTTCAGCTCAAGTTTTGTATCACTCAGCAGCTCCTGGCCGTGGAAGGTCAGCGAGAGGTTAATGATGTGCACATCAGTGCTGTTGGGATGGGAGGCCAGCACTCCTGTCACAGCACGGGCAGCAGCTTTCTTCAATTCAAAGTCCTCCAGCTCCTTTGTAAGAGCATCCACCTCTATATGCAGAAACAGATCAGAACTGTTACTGATTTACAAATACAAGGGAAGCCATAAACCCCTATACCAGTAGGCCGAGGACCACAAAAACAACTCCCATGTTGCAGAGGCCCAGATGCAATGACACTCAGCTTTTCAGCTTAGCAGATGGATATATCTGGTCTAACAGGAACTTCCACCCGCTCCCTAAATAAAACATGACCATTAGAACTAAGTGAGCAGCGAGAACAGCTAGCTTGTTATCCAAGTATGATGGGACTAACCGTCACTGCAGGAAGGACTGGGGTGGGAGAAGAACTTTTAAAGTATTGCTTGCAAGCTTAACGAAAGGGCTAGCCAAAAGAAAACTTGGCTAGAAAATAAATTAAAGGAAAGCTGAGAGCATGAAAGCAGCAGCAGCAGCATTGGAATAGGCCCTACCATTTTTCTGAGAAGCTAATATGTCCATAGCATGCCCCCCTCTTTCTTTCTTTCCTCCTACAGCATAAGCACATCTTTTCTGTCATGCTGCTCTTCTGTTGCAGCCCTGAGTTACAGTCCAATTTTCACACCTTGGTGCGACACTGCCGCTTGAGGAAGAAAATGGCATTCAGGATCTCAGCAGTACCCCAGCTGCTCAGAGCAGAGACCTGGTGTTCAGGTTGTTCGGGCCAAGGAGGGATACCACCCCGGCTATCAACGTCTAGCACTCCTGGCAAAATCACTATTACCACCAAGGCAGACGTCCCTTAGCCACGAAGGAGCAAAAAACATCAGCCGGGCTGCCACAGGACCCCCTTTGAAAGCACGGTCAGTGCAAGCAGACCAGTTACGTACACAAGCGGACCAGACAGGTGAACAGCGGGGTAAGGCAGTTTTATCCTTGACATGTAATTATTTCACAGGGAACTGCAGTAAGAAACATACAGGTACCGACCCACATCACCTGCGCTCCGATGTCGGCGCTGGTTTACCAGCCTCCCCTGGGCTCGTCAGCAGCCCGACCCAGCGGCGCCTGCCCAGCCCGCGCTTCCCGCTCCGGCAGCGGCCCGGTCCCGGAGGGGGGCGCCGAGCGCCCGAGGCTCGGCCCCGCCGCGGCTCCCCAGGCCTCACCAATAGGGAGGCGGTATGCAAATGCGCCACGGGAGCGGACGGCGATTGGCCGCCGCCGCCGGCCGGCCCCGCCCCGCCACTCTCCCCCCGAGAACCAGGAGGGGGGTGTATAATCGGCTAGTTTTATAATGCTTAAGAAGTACAATAGGAGTGCATA
>JANZLQ010000078.1:45429755-45441593 GCA_026212715.1 Elanus axillaris
TCTCCCGAGCGCCCCGCGCCGGCGATGCCTCGCGGCCGCCGGCTCCCCGAGCGCCGGAGCGGCCCCGTGAGCCCGCCCCGGACGTAGCGGGCCCGCGGCCGTCGCCGCCGCTCGCCCGGATCGGACCGCCCCGCGGCTGGACATCGCTCCGGCGGGGCCCCACTGGCCCCAGCGCCGCCATGCGCCTGGCTGCGCTGCTGGCTGCGCTGCGGCCCGTGCTGCCGCTCGTCCTGGGCCTCTCCCTTGGCTGCAGCCTGAGCCTGCTGCGCGCCTCCTGGAGCCAGAGCGGAGGCGAGGACCGGTGCCTGGGGGCGGCCGGCCGGCCCGGGACCCTCGCCGGCGGAGCGCGTCCAGAGGCAGCGGATGGAAGGCCGGGCCCCGGCCACGAGGACTTCAGGCCTAGGATTGTTCCGTACTACAGAGACCCCAACAAGCCTTACAAAAAAGTGCTCAGGTAAAACCTGTTCTTTTGGCCAGGCCTTCGTTCAAAGGAAAGCAGTCACAGACAGATGGTATTTGGGGTTCTAAATCTTCCTGTGCGTTAACAGGTTCAAGGTGGAGTATGCTCTTTGAAATGCTTTGCCTAGCAGCAGCATGAGGCAACAAGGCAATGGCTAAGTTTGTTACCTTAAAGGGGTGCAAGAGATGTATCTAAGAAGTTATTTAAAAAAAAAACCCAAAAAGGCAACAAAAATGCCCAAGAAGATTTAGAACGTGTCTTTTTTTACTTGTATCTAATAGAACATGTTAAATTATTCTTCAAAACTTTTTTGACCAGTCCATTCGTTAGGAAAAATTTGAGCAGTTAATAAGGTAGGTAACTTGCAAGTAGTTAGTTCTGGGTTTTGTTTGGGCTTTTTTTTGTTTTCTACTTACGTTAGCACAGTTTCCTAGCTCGGAGAAATGATGTGAGATTGTGGGTTCCTTGAAGGAAGCAAAGTTTTTACAAAATGGGTTTTTACTAGTGAGTCTTCTTTTAAAGCTCTATTTTTAGGCTTAACTGTTTCACCATTGGTAGACTCCAGCAGATAAAGACATATCCCAAGTTGCCTTAATCCTTTGATTTTTGTCATCCAGCTGTTTGTCATGTAGGTATGTCTTTCCTTTACAGAACTCGCTATATCCAGACGGAATTGGGATTCCATGAGAGACTGTTTGTGGCTGTGCTGACCTCCAAGGCTACCCTGAATACATTGGCAGTGGCAGTGAACAAGACAGTAGCCCATCACTTTCCACGCCTGCTGTACTTTACAGGGTTGCGCAGTGCCAAGGTGCCTCATGGCATGGTGCTGGTGGCCCATGGCGATGAGCGTCCTATTTGGCTCATGTACGAGACCATGCACTATATCCATCAGCATTTTGGTTCTGACTACGACTGGTTCTACATCATGCAAGATGACACCTATGCCCAGGCTGAACAGGTCAAGGCTCTGGTGACGCACCTAAGTATTAACCAAGATGTCTACCTGGGACGAGCGGAGGAGTTTATCGGGGGAGATGAGCAGGCCCGCTATTGTCATGGTGGCTTCGGCTACCTGATCTCCCGCAGCCTGCTGCTTAAGCTCCATCCACACCTGGACAGCTGTCGCAATGAGATCCTCAGTGTGCGGCCAGATGAGTGGCTGGGACGTTGCATCATCGATTTCCTTGGCATCACTTGTGTTTCCCAGCTCCAGGTACAACCTCCCATCTCAGGGTTTTGTGTCAGCCCAGCCTGAATGAACCCATGCTCTTTACTAGTTCCCTGTGGCATACATAGCAAAGGGGCTTTTCCGTGAGCCTCTGCTGTGAGTTACAGAGGAGGAAAGGCCTGTGTGGTGTGGCAGCATCGGGGAGAGGCCCATAGTCAAAGCTGAGACATTGGGCGAGGGAGCACATACGGTATTTAATTTTCAGCCTACTAGCAGATGCTGATCCACAGGTTTTTGGAGGTCGGATAAAGGGCACGTCGATACCAACAAGCAAGCGGGCATGTAGTCTTGGGGGGACGACACAACTCATGTTTTCATCTCTGGGCACTGCAGTCAGCATGGAAAGAGGGACAAAAGAATGTCTGGGGTGAGGGAGGGCTTCTTGGTGAACTCAAGTTTTGTGCCAGTCTTTCTGGCTCTTGTCCACTTCAGGGCCAGCATTATCACACCTATGAATTGGCCAAAAATACTGAGCCGGAAAAGGAGGAAGAAGAGGAGTTCCAAGCAGCTCTTGCTGTGCACCCTGTTTCTGACATGACTCTGATGTACCGGCTGCATAAGCACTTCAGCAGGATCCAGCTGGACAGAGCCTACCAGGAGATCCAGGACCTCCAGGTATGTGGTGAGGGATAGCTGCAAAAACTTGACCAAACAGTTTTCCTCTTCTCTCAACACAGTGAAGGAGATTATTGCTTCTGTTTGTAGGTGGCCGTCAGCCAGACACAGGCTATAGTCCTGCATCTCAGAAGTAGCACTTCTGAGACCACGTTATCCGAAACTGCTGGTGTGATACCCCTAAGATACAGTTCTGGGTGGTGGGGCAGGCCTGGGTGGGAGACGGACTGGACCTCTTTGAGAAAGTGGTGGGGATCAGTATGCGTTCTCTCTTTGCACAGATGCAGATCAGGAACCTGACATCATTGACCCCTGCAGGTGAGGCAGGCTTGACGTGGCCTGTGGGCATTAATGCCCCATTCCTTCCAAAGTCACGTTTTGAGGTAATCAGCTGGGACTACTTCACTGAGCAGCACCTCTTCTCCTGTTCTGATGGCTCCCCCAAGTGTGAGCTCTCTGGAGCTGGCAAAGCAGATGTCAGTGAAATCATTGAGTCCGCACTTGAGCAACTTAACAGTCGCTACCAGCCTCTGCTCCGTTTCAGCAAGCGGCAGTTGCTGAACGGCTATCGGCGTTTTGACCCCACACGGGGCATGGAATATACGTTGGACCTACTGCTGGAGGCAGTGACCCAAAAGGGCCACAGTCACATTCTGGCCAAACGAGTGAGCTTGGTGCGGCCCTTAAGTAAGGTGGAAATTATTCCCATGCCGTATGTAACAGAGGCCACACGGGTGCAACTGGTGCTTCCCTTGACAGTACAGGACCTGGATTTTGTGGCAAACTTCCTGGATATGTTTGCTATGAACACACTGGACACACATGATAATGCCTTGCTGACTTTGCTTTTCATCTACCATCCCTATGATGCCCAGCGAGTCAGTCAGGTGGATGTTTTTGCTGGAGTCAAAGCCATGGTAGGAGAGCTGGAGAAGCGCTATGCAGAAGTTAAAATCCCCTGGATTAGTGTTAAAACTGAGGTGCCATCGCAAGTGAAACTCATGGATATAGTCTCAAAGAAGCACCCTGTGGATACACTATTCTTCTTGGCCAGTGTCTGGACAGAGATCAACATGGAGTTCCTGAACCGCTGCCGCATGAATACTATCAGCAATTGGCAGGTCTTTTTCCCAGTGCATTTCCAAGAGTTCAACCCAGCACTCGTGTACCGTGGTGAGCAGACTGCATCCTCCAGCACTGACTTCCTGAGGGATGGGCATTTTGACAGATACTCCTTCGCTGAGGCCTGCTTTTATAACTCTGACTATATGACAGCACGTACCAAGCTAGCAGCCGATATACTAGACCGAGATGAGGTGCTGGAGAGCATGGAGGTGTTTGATGTCTTCCTCCACTATTCTGGGCTGCACCTATTCAGGGCTGTGGAGCCAGGGTTAGTGCAGAAGTACGCACTGAGGAGCTGCAATCCCCGGCTTAGTGAGGAGTTATACCACCGCTGTGTGCTTAGTAACTTGGAAGGACTCGCATCCCGCTCACATTTAGCCATGGCCCTCTTTGAGCAGGAACAGGCCAACAGCACTTGAGAGACTTGAAACATCAAGAGCTTCTCAGCACCTTAACACTTGGCACTTTCCATCCCGTTCCCAGCCTTGCCATGGGTGAAAGGCCTGTGAGGTCGAGGGAGGAGGAAGACTTTCCCAGCCCTGCTCTGAGGCACAGGCACGGGCTACGGAGAGAGGCTGTTTCTGTGTGGGGTTTTGTTTGTTTGTTTTTTAAATAAATAAAAGTTTCTTTCCAGGCAGACTCATGTGGTTACTCGTAAACTTTATAGCGTCTGGGATGAGGGATGTAAAACAAGCTGTAGAATTGACCTTACTTTAAGCCACACAGTTCTGAGCAGTGCAGAGAGAGGGTGAATATGAGCTACTCTCAGTGCTTTTGTTGCAGCCTCCTATGTGTTTGTGTCTTCATGCATTCAGTTTGCAAGGAGGCATAAACACAGCTTGTCCATTTTGCTGTTGGACAAAGCTATTCAGTGCACTTGCACTTCACTATGTTTGGCTCCTCCACAACTGCAGAACATTCATTTTGTTGTGTAATCTGGGAAGGTGAAGGAACAGAAAATTCCCTTTGACATGCACCAAGCTTGCTTTGGTTGGGCTGAGCAGTGTGGTATGACACAGGGTTGCTGCATGCCTTAGAGAGGAACCAGGAACTGTCTGAAGGTCCCCAACAACTACCTTTCAGTTCTGCAGACTGAACAAAGTATTTTCAGGGATAATAACATATGTCACTTCCTATCACGGATGTGCAGATGGCATGGTTAGCAAATTTAACAGGTCAGCTTCAATTTCATTACCAGGTAAGTCCTGCACCTATTAAAGCGGTGAGTCTGTGCAACTGTTCTAAGGGAAAGAAAATTCATCAGTTACACCATACTTTTTGACTGCGTTCCTGGCTCTACGCAACCTCAGTACGCACAGTTTTGGGACCTGGTTTCTGTCAGGTGTATCCACCTGCTTGCTACATGCATCTTAGGTGGAGCAGGCAACTGTTTGCTTATTCTCAAGGGCTATTACTCCCAATTGATGTCCGTGTTTTCGTTAATGTAATTATTAAATGGATGAAAAGCTGTCTTTTAATGACCAGGTATAGGTTTTCAGTGTGCTTCTGCGGGAACAGGTTTTTGGCCAAATGTCTTTCATTACATTAGGTTATTTGAAGGAAAAATGTTGGTAAAAGTTCGCAGCTAACAAAGGTTAACCAGGTGGGAGAAAATGAGGACAGGCCTGTTATACAGAATGATTCAGTTATAAGATGTACTTATACATAAGGCGGGTAACTGCAAAATCATTTATCTAGAAATGAAGCAAGCAGGTCACGTTTTAGATTTCTTTATTCTGTATTCCGGAGAAGGGACCTCTGGAGTTCAACGCCAACCCTGCACAAAGGGTCAGCTAGAGCGGGATGCTCAGGACTGTGTCTGGTTGCATTTTAAAGATGGAGACTCCACCATCTCTCCTGGCAGTCTGTTCCAGTGCTTAATAACTTTTACAGTTAAAAAGTTCTTTCTTGTGTTTAAATAGAATTTCTTGCATTTCAGTTTGTGCCCACTGCCTCTTGTCATGTCACTGGACACCACTGAGACGCATCTGTTCCTCTCTTCCTTATATTCTCCCGTCAATGACTGACTTACGAGGGTAAGAGCCAGGCTGAACCTGTTCTTTTCCAGGCTAAACAATCCCAGTTCTCACAGCCTCCCCTGTTATGACAGACACTCCAATTAACCGTCTTCACAGCCCCTTGCTGGACTCGCTCCAGTATGTCCATGTCTGTCTTGTACTGGGGAGCCCAGAACTGGACCCAGCACTCCAGATGTGTCTCACCAGTGCTCAGCAGAGGAGATGGATCACTGCCCTTGACCTGCTGGCTGCCTTTGCTCCAAGGGAACACTGCTGGCTTATGTTTAACTTGTTATCCATCAGGACCTCACCAATCTTTTTCCTGCAAAGCTGTCAGCTTTCCAGCTTCTTTTCAGCCAGTATCCTTGAAATCAAAGGCCAAAGCCCTGATGTGAACTTGTGAATTTCAGTGTGATGAGCCAGTGAGCGTGACTAACCCCATTCATGGCTGCATAAGCACTGTTTAAGGAAAGAGGTTGTATTTGCTATAGTCATGAGGACTATGAGGTGGAGCGTGGTGTCAGCATCAAAAGAGATGCTGAAAGATTAGAAAAGGTTCAAAAGAAGTATTCCAAGTCTGGAACATTGCTTCAAATTGGATAGAAATCTCAGGTTTGTTTATTTAAAAAGTAAGAGATGGCTTGATCACATTTATACGGGAAGGAGTTGGATCTCTGCTGAATGTCTTACTGGGATGCATGTTTGTGTCTAAGCAATCCTTCAAAGACTGAGAACGAGAGAAGCTAACTGGGAAACTTTTTCCTTGTTATGAGTGGTTGTTTTGCATGAGGAGGTGCTGATCTGTTATGATCCCAGTAGGAAAGGCACTCAGACTGTGTAAGGTATCATTTAAAATACATCAGGCCTAAGACTATAGAGAGAATAGTATAGATAATCTTACATCCTTGAGATGTGGGGAACCCCAAGTGGTGCAGCATGGAATAGGCCTCTGATCCACACACAGCACACCGTGCAGACTCCATCTGTGGAGTAGATTCTCCCATTTTGGCCATTACAGCTATTACAGGATTACAAGAAGACAACTCTGTTCATCATTTCTACTGTCGGACAGAAAGGATGCATGCATGAGAATTTCTTGCCTCACTTTTAGACAAAGGCAAGGCCACACGGGTGGCATGGTCACTGGTGTGGACTGAGAGCTGCCTGTGGGCTTTTCTGTTACAATGAGCTGGCTGAGGTTGTCCTGCAGGTAAGGATTTGTGCCGCAAACAGGCCTGAATGTCACACTGCGTGGGCAGCACAACACAGGGCTGTGCACGCTCGGGTTGACTGTTACGTGGGGCATCAACTCACTGTGCAGTGACTGTCTTCCAGTCAGGATCACTACAATAGCAAAGATGGACAGCGTAAGAACCCCGGCTGCTGCTTGCCTTGGTGATGGTGTGTTTATCTTCTTGAACATAAAAGAAATTCTGATGCATGAAATACAACCTCATGGTGCCAGAGAAGATGCCTAGCTTGTAAATGCAAGTTTCAGTATAGTATAATATCCAAGAAGAATTCCCTGAATCATTGTTCTAGACCACACGTTTGGAATGACTGGTAATGGGCACTGGATGCTGTAGAAAACAACGGAAGCAAAGCAGGCGGTCTGATATGATGCATGGAGGTAAGACAGGTGTCATGCAACCAAGTTGAAAGAATAAACATTGAAAAAGATGCAGTAAGTTAACTGTCAGGAAATCTCTCTCTGCGGTAATGGAACTGAAAGCTGTAGGGGATGTAGCAGTTGGGGATATCTGTGATGTAAAACAAGCTGCTACAGTGAAGGTTTTAAAATGACATAGGGCAAGCTAGAATTAGTTAGTCCTCATTAGAGAAGAAGGAGAATCATGGGAAACAGGATAGTGAGATTTGACCGACTGTCATTTAAACAAAACAAAGACATAAACCAAAAATTTGGAGCGGATCGTTGTTTGGCAAGTCACTGCCCATGTCAGAGTATATATAATACAATAACAATACTACATGGAACTTGAAACTCTTAAGAGCATCTAGTATCTTGGGAGAAACTGAGGGAAGCTGGAAGGTGATTTTTTTTTTTTTTTTTAAATCCATCTCTGTGGGAAAGGAAAGGCAGGAAATACTGCCAGCAAACTGCTGAGTCCATAAGCTGAAGGTTCTGGTTTACTGATCAAAACTCTGCATTCCCAGGTGAGATTAGGCTGTATGAAAGGAACAACTTGTGTCTTGGAGGCAGACAGGTTAACTTTCACAGTTATGCTCTAACTGAAATAGCCTGGGGATGGTAAACTAAAAGTGCAATAAGGCAAATGCTGTAATGAGGAAAGAAAAAAAAAAAGAACATTAAATGTTGAATTAATTGATCCAGTGTTACACCAAAGAAGAAGGATGTTAATTGCTCTTTACAGATACCTAACATGAGACTATAAGCAACTGAAACCAGAAATGCTAACTGATAAGAAATTGGGTGTAGTTGGCATTACTGTGTAAGTCATACTAGTCAGGGTTATTGTAGAGCAAGTAAGGCTTGACAAATAACTTAAGCCTTTGAAGTTACACATTGAGTTAAAGATGATCAGACAGCCATTACAGACCTGAAAAGCCATTTGATTTAATGCAATGCTTTAACTATTAAACAGGAAGTTACACAGCAGCAAACAAATCATGTGAGTTAAGAACTGAGGCATATCAAGTATGAGCCAATTGTTGGATTTGGGCACTTCTACTTAGGTCGTAGGGGGACAGTTCTCCAGCCAGTGTTGTGTGACACACTTCATTGATGATTTGGAAGCAAATGTAAGTATAAAATCTGCAGATGGTGTAAAAAAATGAGTACTGAAAAAACCAGTCATAAAGATAGGAAAACAATGGAGAAGAGTGTGTAGCAGAGTAAGGCTATTCAAATAGATTTTGTCTTGAAGCAGTCAAATGCAAACTTAAATGCTTGGGGGAAATGAAGGCCTGTCAATCCTCCAAAGAGGACTGTTTTAAAAAAAAAAAAAAAACAAAGAAAAAAAAAAGCTAAGTCTGGAAAGAAAATGACCATATTGATGTGCAAGCAGCTTAATTTGACTAGGACCCAGTATTTTAGACACTAAAATACAGAGCTATCCCAGCCCTGTAAAGTTTACAGTTTAAGATTAAGACATGGTATGACAGATCTATACAGGCAGACAATCGGGGGGAAACAGATGTTGCTGATATGTGAGACAGCAATAAGGCCCCTGCTGGCATAGCCCTTTTCTTTAAGTCTTGAAGGGAACAAAGAGAAAAAAAATGTACAAGAGGTTCACAAAATTTACCTGAAGATTGGAAGAAATACTTTACAATGAGAAATGCAGAACTCCTGTAGAGATAAGACAAGGGGTAATGGCTTTGAACTGGTTTTAATGTTTTAAACTAAAAGAGGGTAGATCCATTCTAAATATAAGAAAAAATTTCGATGATGAGGGGGGTGAAACAATGGCACAGGTTGCCCAGAGAGGTGATAGATGCCCCGTCCCTGGAAAGATTCGAAATCAGGCTGGACGGGGCTCTGAGCAACCTGATGTAGTTGAAGATGTCCCTGCTCATTGCAGGGCGGTTGGACTAGAGGACCTTTGAAGGTCCCTTCCAACCTAAATCACCCTGTAGTTCTCTTCCCTCTAATTACTTAGAAGGTTGTGAGGTAATCTGATTAGAGTGTATAAGTACATTTACTGAGTAAAAATGCTGGATACTGAAGAGGTTTTTAATTTTCTAGGGGTAAGGCACAAGAACAGCAACACCAAAACTAACAGCTTTAAACTGCAACAGTTAATTTCAATTGAAAATAGACATAAGCTTTTAGTGATTAAAGTGATTAGCTAGTGAAATTAGAGAGTGGTGGCTTTTCCAGTATGTAACAATTTACTTGGTTTGTGTAACAGAGATCATTGGAGGCCCATGTGAAATTAGTTGTCATATGTAAGTGGGTAGAATCAATGGTCCTTCATGGCCTTAAATTTCATGACTGTGAATATATAGTGAATGAAAGTTGCAAAAGAGAAATCCATCAAAGGCTATTAAACACAAAGCCAACACCTGTCACAGTAGGTCTCTGAATCACAAATCATTATGAGCTAGGAGAGCATTTAGGGAGGTATCAACCATATGTCTACCTTATTTTTATGTTCTTTTCTAGGCATTCAGTGTTGGCCGCTGTCAGGAACAGGGTGAATGAGTCAGATGTACTTATGATTTGACTGTACCACCACTTTTTTGTCATTAGCTGCAGAAAGGACTAGAACTTTTTCAAGAACTTCAGTTCAGCCAGAAATTGTAAACTGTTGAGGCTCATGATACAGAACTCACAGACTACAATGGGGTCATGGATTGGCCAGGAAGACAAATGACCATAATTGTCATCTTTGACCTTGTAAAACTGGGAAAATGCATACCCTCGTTAGGTGTTTGCTGTGCCTTCAACTGTGCTTACCCTGTCATGCGCCAGGTGCGTGTACTGCTGCATGTACTTCACTTCCTTTGGGTTCCGTGTCCTTGGATATTTTTCTTCCTTGTCTTCGGTTGTGGTATGGGTAACTTGCTCCGCTGGATGTCCTAGGCAGGCTTACTTATCCTATTGGAATAGTCTTTGCTGATCCCAGAGAAAAATGTAGAGTATATGTTACAAACACAGGAAGCTTTTGTCCCAGCTACATTTTTAACTTCCAGAAACAGGTGAAAATAGATTGACCATCTTCTCGCCTATGAAGAAACTGCCATTCTATCCTTAACTAAAAGGTATAATTTTTTCAAAAAGACCCCAAACAGATATTGTGAACTCAGATACTGTATCTGATCATGGTGGCTGTCAATCTTCTCCAAGGCTGGAATATAAAGGATGTGACTCTCCCACGCGAGGGGGATGTGCAGCCTATCTCGCCTGGGCAACCTGCATGGGGTGGTGGCTTCCCCCTCTCCTCCCTTGGCGGTGCTAGCAGTTCAGCTGTGTCTGTGCAGACCCTGGGATGGCCGCGCTTATCTCAGTCACAGCTGACAGGATGCTGAATTTTCTCACTCCAAGGTGGTTCACAGCCAATTGCTTGCACTCTGGAGAGTGCAAGCCGATCACTTGCAGATCACCTTGGCTGTTCCACAGAGAAGTTTTGGAGTTGCTGTTGGTCAGATCAGATGACCAGATACAGAGCATGATATAATCTCATCAACAGGTGCACTTTTCCCCAGCAAAAGCAAGGTATTCTTGCTCAGCAGACTCCTTCATTCTTCACTTCAGCATGAAGACTTCTTTTCTGAGGAGCTTGCTCTCTTCTGTTTGGCCTTAAGCATTACCTTGCACACATCCATCATGAAACATACTTTACAGTACTGCAAAACAGGTGCAGGCTGCTGGCTTACTCCGAGCCTGAAGCACTACACAGGGTGCTTTCTTACAACGCCATCTCAGGGCTCGCCCCTCATGAGTCATGTACTTTACCCAAGATGCTCACCCTCTCTTGCATTCCTCTTTCAGATTGTCTTACCTGCACGTACCTAGCACTTACATTATCTTCTCAACATGCACGCTGAACCATTTCTTCCAGGATGCTCAAAGGTGGCGGTTTCCAGATTACAGGTAACACAAACCCTCATTTTCCATTTCCAACAGTGTTTTCCCAGTGCAAATAGCTGTAGCGAAAAGCTTGAAAATGTGACACGCGTGAAAAATGCAGACTGAAAAAGCTGAAGGCACATAAATATATAGTCCCCATTTAAAAACACCCAGCGAGACATAAATCCACCTCATAATCTTTACAAGATTTTATTTCAGCTTTTAGACTTACAGCCTTTTTGAACACTTGTAGTTGGCAGAATCGCTCACGATACTGCTTTTAAACCCAGTTGCGTCCTTTCACCCCTTTCTCGCAGCTCCTTGGAGCGCCAGTCGAACGTTACTCACCTTCAGTGCTCATCCTATGCAAACTCCTCTCCTCATCCCTCACGGTTTGCAGTGCTTCTTCAACTGAAGTCAGGCTCTCCTCAGCGCTTCTTCAAATTCTTCTTTGAAAGTGTACTTCATAAATGTCTTCCACTGGATGCTCACGAAGAAATTTCCCTTTTCTTTTCCCGCTACGGTAGGCACAGTGCAACAGACCCAGTCCCAAACCGGACAGGTTTGGGCCACCAATGCCCGTACCCTCATGCTCCCAGGAGTTACTAGCTCCTTGAGAAGGGTGTGCAGAAGAGCGAGCGAGTACAGGACAGGAACTCCTGGCGCAGGCCAGTTCTGAACGTGAAGTACCGTAGTGCTTCGAAGCCTTTCTCCCCCCGCGCAGGTCATCGTTCCTCACACCGCACCGACGCTCTCACCGACTCCCGGCAAGTCCTCGCCCCGCGGCGCCCCGCGCCAGCCCCCGCCGCCCGAATCCGCCCCCGCGCTCCGCCGC
>JANZLQ010000078.1:45443186-45466695 GCA_026212715.1 Elanus axillaris
AGACCCCGGGCCGCCGGTATGCCGCCCGGCGGTGCCCCCGCCCGGCGGTGCCCCCTCCCGCGGCGCTCCGCTGTCGCCGCGCGGCTCCCCCGCGGAGCCGGGGGCTGCAACACCCTGACGGCCGGCGCGCCGCTCTCTCCGTTCTTCCCTTCGGACTCGGCGCTGCGCCGGGGCAGCTGCCCGCCTGGCCCCCGCCGGTTGTCCCAGCGCCTGCCCCCGCATCCTTGGCCGAGCTGAGGTGGCTTTGCTGCCTCCGAGGGGCCCAGCTGGCTTGGAGAGGCAGGCAGAGAGGGGAAGCCCGGTGCTCGTTTGCCGCTCCCAAAGGTGGACTGCGGGCCGCCCCGAGAGGCTTTTCCTCAGCAGGGAGTGACTTGTCCCGGGGGAGACTGCAGCACACTCGTCTGGAATCGCCCAGCCTGCCCTGGCATGGTCCTATGGAGAGGAGGGTCCTCTTCTTGACACCCTGTCCCTGGAGACACTCCACACCCCAGTGCTGACCTGCGACTCGCTGACAGCTGTCTCCAGCGATCCGGGAACAACCGGCCTTCATGCAGGAGGCAGCACCTTTGGAGAGAGAGTATTTGACTTGCAGCCACTACGCTGCCCCTCGGCTCTGTTTTCAGAGGGAGATGCGTAGTCCCAGATACTCTCTCAGGACAAACGGATCTGTGTCTGTAGGAGACTAACGCTCCGCATGGCCTTCCAGAAGATATTCTTGACTTCCCACACAGGAAACCATCTCACGTTGGTGCCACAAGCTTGCTGCTGGAGATTGCTGCTCCCTCCCTCCCTCCTGTTCTCTGGGGCTTGAACTCTCCTCCGTTTCCTCTATCAGCACCGCCTGTTGGAGGGACCCTGTGTGCAAGTTGCTGCTGGGAAAGACTGAGGTAGAAATTAAATGGGGGACTGAGGAGAAAGCGAGGTCACTTACCAGTTTGCATGATCTGGGGGTGCGTTTGCGCAGTATCCTCGCCTAGTGCTTTCAGCACTGCCCTTCTTGGAGAGACTGGCTTCCTGCTACTGCCCATCCAGGGCAGTGCTGCAGCTTCTGAAAATAACCGGTTCCTTGGCGCTGCCTCAGGAGCGATCAACAACCTACTGTTTGCCATGGGGACACCACCATCAGAAAACAGCCCATCTTCCCCGGCAGAATCCCCTGCCCTCTTGTCTGTGAGGAAGAAACTTCTAGCCTGGCCTTGCCCCTAAGGCAGGGTGAGATTCCCAACACTGTCAGCCTTTGGTTGCCTCCTTTTCCACAGTGCTGCAGTGATACTCCTTTCTGTACCTCGTGCACTCTCCTGGCCCAGCCCTTCTCACTCGGACTGCCTCCATTGCTGTGTTCTGTCTCAGCCGCTGCTTTCCCAGACTCTATCCTTGCTTGACTTCAACTCTATTTTAGCACAGTTTACCACAATCTTCTTTCTGCCCTTTGTTCTTCCCTTGTTTTGACCCTGCTGGACCTAGAGCCTTGTTACTGTCCCCACTAGTTGTCTGCTCTTGTGCTGAGCAGCGCTGCCTAGGCTGGCACTGTGATGCTCATATTTCCCTTTCGTGCCTGTCCATTCTTGGAGCAGTTGCTTCCAACTGAATGACTAGGTACGCGCTTACACCCGTGAATGCTGTAAGTGCTGGTGTTCACATCTGTTCTGCTGTAATGCTTCATTTCTTAGTCAACTATGGTAGAGATCTGTCAGAAGAAGCAGCGCTTTGTATGCACATGTGCAGCTGGCTCAGCTCTTCCCGAGGAGCAGCTCCCTTTTCCGTCTCACTCTGGCTCATCTGCTCTGGGACCTATCATGAATATGCAGACACTGAAGCTGCCTGACTGTACCCTAAATCTGTAGGATCGTTAGTTCTCCCAGTCTGCAACACCCTGACCATCCTACCAGGGCAGCTGACGATGCCTGCTGAAATGCTAGAGTATTCTGATAGCCTTTAAGGATTTGATTTTTTTAAGAATGAAAGCAAGCTGATGTGGTTAAAGTTCCTGAACTGGCCTGCTTTCCCAAGGGTTACCAGAGGTGTCTGGTGGCAGAAACATAACTGAGAACATCTATTTAAGAAGATACCCTTGCTTCTTGGTTCGGCCAGGCAAATTCCAGGGATCCTTTCCAATCTTAACCACCCTATGGTTCTTATTAGAGCATGCCTCGACATGTTGACAGGCTATAGGCAAGTGGTATACTTTCTTCATGTTTTTTCCAGTCTCCCCAAATACAAGCTGGCTTGAATAGCCTGTAAGGATGGCCTAGTGCCTGGGCAAAAGTACTGTCTTGGCAACGTGGATATGCATCTGCGTGCAGTTGTCTGCAGAGACGTCCCTAATCACTATATCAGTTGTATCCTTTCTTGCTTGCTTTTTCCCTCTTTTTTTTCTTTTCTTTTTTTTTTTTTTTTTTTTCCCCTCAGTTGTGCTGCTTATGAGGTGTCTCATGGGTCGGTGCTATTCTAGGAAATTTTATTTATATTGTATATATTACTTCCCTCTCCCTCACTGTGTACTTTCTCTTTTCAGAGCTGGATCCAAATGCATCCTCGGCTTGCTGTCTTAGAGCTGTTCCTGCTTCAGGTCAATGAGAGTTTCTGCTGCTAATTCATCATGACATAATATCTGGTCTCCTGCCCCATCCTGTTGGATAAGTTTCCGGCTTCCTCTTGGTGTATACACATGTGACTCCGGCTGTTCATCAGCTACCTAGTCTGGTACAGGTAGGTTTTAGCCCTTTGAAAAATGACCTGTTCTAGGCTGAAAGAATGCGTCCGTGCTTTGTATCGGGACTAGGAAACGTTTGCCTTTGGACATATGGGAAGTGTTATTTTGTGAAATAAATCCTGACCTGCCTGCTTGCTGCTGTTGACCTAAGCTGGTCTGTTTAGTAGCCAACTACTTCTGTGATAGTTTCTGCTAGTGCTGGCAGGGAGGGTGCTGATTAGGCAGAGTAGACTGGCTTGGAGCGAGTAACATTACAGAATGCTGTTGCTAGGAGCAGGCCTAATAGAGGAAAGAATGAAGAGTAAGGAGTAGTAGTAGCAGGTATTCTTTGTCGTAATTCATTACTCCATTAGCTACAAGTAAATGTGATTAGTTCTTGTCAGATGGGCGTTGATTTTTAGGGTTAGCATGCTTCTCACAGCAGGTTTAAATTAACATGGTTAGATCTTCCCAGCTGGTAGAATTCTTCAGTACCTGCTGTTGTTGGATATGCATTGATCATCTCCATGATAAGGTACGCAAATCTGCCACTCAGGTCTTTATGTTCTACCATTAGTTCCATTCTTGTTGCTTCCACTGGTGAATATCCACCTGTATCCATGTATCTTTTCTCCCAGTCAGTGCACAGTATACCTGTAAGGGGACTTTGTTTTTCTCTCAACCAGATGAGTGTCTTTTCACCTTTTACGGCCTGCACAGGTCACTCCTCTGGTAGCATGAATTGTCTGGTCAAAAAATGCTTTCTATTTTGCATTGGAAATAAATAGCCTAGGTTATAACTTTAATTTTTAAGACACATTAATTAGGCTTGTTATTGTTATCTGATTTGCCCCTTTAACAACCATGCTGCTTAGCCTGCCGTAGTTATGAACTGTGCCCAGTGCCTGCTACCTCTGGCTTTTTGATTCTGGCTGAGCTGGGGAAAGTCTGTTACAGAGACATACCGGTACTAGTCTACCAATCATAACTTACATGAATTTAAGAACCGTGTTGCACTGAGTCAGACCAAAGGATGCTATCTCTGACTAGTAATGGATATGTGGAAAAGGAATAGGAAAATGAGGCAGAAATGTGAATTTTTCCACAGTCTCTGTTAAAATTCTGAGGATGGTAAATGATAAAGGCTTCTTTTATTCCAGACGTCAGTCATTGTTGTTAAGCAACTTTAAAGCAAAAAAAAAATAGAGCAGTTAAATAGTTTAGCTGAAACTCCCTTCCTCATCTTTGACTTTGTTGTTTCTTTTGTGTATTAGCCATCTGAACTATATAGGCTTCCCATACCTATACAAGTCTCTTGTACTGATTTAAAATGGAATATAAAAATACTTTCTTTAGTGTACTTTGGATGGGAAGAAGAGTGAAGACAGGAGAACTTTTTTTTGGAAATCAGTTTTCACCAAAAGGAAGTAAAACTTCACAAGCCCGATTATGTTTTTCTTAGTCAGTCATGTAGTGGGTGTTCTGCATGGTGTGGATCATTGGGGTCCCTGGAAGCAGGTGGTGACTTTAGGGTTTTCTTTGAGTTTCATGCAAGGATGAAGGTGCCTTGGAGAGAAGCAGCACATAGATGTCTTGGATTATACCATCCAGTAGGCCTGGGTGATACAGGATGGGAGAGTTCCCATTCTGGATTTATAGAATTGAGAGTAAAGCTTAATAGGAGAGTTATGCTGCTGTGTGGTGAGTGTTTTGCGTAGCTGAGTCCCTTCACTTTTAATTTGAAAAACAGACCTAGCAAGTACCAAACAAAAAGGCTACTTAAAAGAGAAAATTAAAATTAAACCCTCTGAAATCTTATTTGACAATTCAGATGAAAAGAGTGGGAGATTCTTAAATATTTTAGCAAAGATCTATCTGCACTTAATGCTACTCTGACGGCTTACTTGCTGTTTAGATTGCACTGTCACATATGACTCTCCTTGTCTTTTGTTTCCTCTGCTTTCTCTCCTTGAACTGCTCTGTAGAGGCCTATGCCGCACATCATATTTGGACTCTCCTGTGCTCTGTTTCTACTGCATGGAATGTTGTTTCTGTGCACCACTGCTTTCTGCCACAGCTGAGAGCTAAATACTTCTTTGCATCAGTATCGTAAAGTCATCGGAGTGCGCGTTGAGGCACTCAGCTTAAGGAACAGTCAAAAGGCAGAAGAGCAGTGATAGGCTAGGAAGCAGTGCCTTGAAAATGGTAGGAAAATAATAAATGATAGAGGAAGGGGTTGGGAGCTCTGGTAAATGACCAGAGTTCTGGAGGTGGGCTTGGGGGTTGTTTTGAGATGAAATGCAGATAAGGAAATGAAAAACAGCCAGCTGCAGGGTATGTAAAAAGTGCTGGGGAAAAGGGCTGTAAATATGGAGGGCTTTCTTTATCCAGGACAACTTAACCTCTTTTGCCTACCTGTCAGCTACTCATGCTCCTGTTGGGAAAAAAAAAAAAAAGTAGGAAAAGGAAATGGTGGAAGTAGTTTGAGTTTGTTTGGGGAGAACTTTCTGGCTTCAGGAATTGGTGCTGTATGTGATGGCTGGGTGGGAGGAACCTGACTTGACCTGAGAACTTGGCTTTTGGAGATCCTCGCTTTTATTATTGTCATGGTACCAGAACTTGCAATTGTGGAGAGAAATACTGTTATGCAAATTAGAACACACATTAGTATTATACATTGTCTTTACAAAAGACATTTAATCCCTCAATAAATGTACTGCAAGTTAAGGTGGGTAGTAATCTTACCGTTATGGTTATATTATGAAGTACTTGCTTATTTTCTCTGTAAGTACTTCAGGTCACTTCTTATTTACAAACTTCCAGTCTAGTTCCTTCAAGCACCTGTAGGTTATTGCCAAATTTTCCCAACTTTCCAGGTATGAATAGAATGGATGGCGATTCTCCAGCAAAATTGGCAGCAGCTACTTGGTTGTGCTGACATAGCTAGGCCTTGAGCAGCATGCTTATGAAGGGACCATGCCTGGACTGTGCTTCCATCTCTTACTTCTTTCTCCTGCTCAGCCAAGCATCCTCAGTGGCTTCTTATTGGCATGCTGAGCCTGTGTGCTCAAGACTCGTGTGGACATGTCTTCCCTGAGTGGCTGTTGCTGCCCCAGTTTCTCTATTGCATTTGGCCATTCAGCGGGGGAATAGCTCCTAGGAAGCTCTTACATGGTACGTGGCAGAGGCCATATGAGAGTGACTGTATTATTCTCTCACCCCATCACATAGCTTTGGTACCATCTAATACAACTTGTCTCTTACCTTTATGTCCTGCAACTGTTTTTCCTTCTCCTTAGTCACTGACAGTGCTGTCATAGATTTTTTTTTTTTTTAATTTTTTTTCCTTGCCAGATCTGTGCTCCATCTTAACTTCTTTCTTGTACCGATAACTTCCTTGCACCTTCTTATTGGGCCTCCTGTATCACCTTCTAGTAAATGCTTTCTGTACATCTTCGATTCCTTCCTTGATCCCTTTTCCTGATCTGGTCTTACTGTGCTTTTCTCCCCATCTTCATGTTTTGTACTGACTATTTTTTCTAAAGGTTCTGTTGCTATTTCCTTCCTCCTATTTTACCCCTTGTATCTGTGTTTTGGCTTTGTTTGGCTTTGTTCTTCATGGCTGTTTCAGGCTACCAGTACGGCCTTGCTGCTGCAGTAGTGTGCACCAGCTGCTTGTACCAGGTTGTCCCTGGCTAATGCACCCACTTTAGCTCTTGCTTTGTGTGGACAGTTTATGTGCATTGTTTCTTTTTATTTTTTTTAAAGACCTTTTTAGGTTTCTTGCTTCCCAAGAGTGTACATCCCATGCAACTAGTGGTCTGCCTACTCTTTCTGGCTTTCTGAATGCACATTTATTTATATACAGTTTTTTGTTCCCAGTTCACCAAATGACTTGGATAAGAGTATAAATGACTTGTCCTGTCTCCTTGTGACTAATGCAAGCTTAATTAGTATTCATTTCCATTTCATATTTTGTCCTGAATCACTGACAAATGTATTACATGATGTTAAGCAAACAACAGATCGTATCACAGAATCATAGAATGGTTTGGGTTGGAAGGGAGCTTAAAGATCATAGAATCATTTAGGTTGGAAAACGCCTTCAAGATCATCAAGTCCAACCATCATCCACGTCCACTAAACCGTGTTCTGGAGTGCCTTGTCTGCATGCTTTTTGAACACCTCCAGGGATGGTGACTCAATCACTTCCCCGGGCAGCCTATTCCAATGTCTGACAACCCTCTCAGTAAAGAAATTTTTCCTAAATATCCAACCTAAACCTCCCTTGCCACAAGTTGAGGCCATTTCCCCTCGTCCTATCACTAGTTACCTGATGGAAGAGACCAGCACCCACCTCACCACAACCCCCTTTCAGGTAGTTGTAGAGAGCGATAAGGTCTCCCCTCGGCCTCCTTTCCTCCAGGCTGAACAGCCCCAGTTCCCTCAGCCGCTCCTCCTAAGACTTGTGCTCCAGGCCCCTCTCCAGCTCCGTTGCCCGTCTCTGGACATGCTCCAGCACCTCAATGTCTTTCCTGTAGTGAGGGGCTCAAAACTGAACATGGTACTCGAGGTGCGGCCTCACCAGCACCGAATACAGGGGAACAATCACCTCCCTGCTCCTGCTGGCCACGGAATTTCTGATGCAGGCCAGGATGCAGTTGGCCTTCTTGGCCACCTGGGCACACTGCTGGCTCATATTCAGCCGGCTGTCAACCAGCACCCCAAGGTCTTTCTCTGCCGGGCAGCTTTCCAGCTGCTCTGCCCCAAGCCTGTAGATCATCTAGTTCCATCCCCCCTCCCATGGACAGGGACACCTTCCACTAGACCAGGTTGCTCAGAGCCCTGTCCAGCCTGGCCTTGAATACTTCCAGGGAGAGGCCATCCGTAACTTCTCTGGGCAACATGTTCCAGTGTCTCACCACCCTCACAGTAAAGAATTTCTTCCTAATACCTAATCTAAATCTACCCTCTTTCAGTTTAAAGCCATTACCCCTCGTCCTATCACTACACTCCCTGACAAAGAGTCCCTCCCCATCTTTTCTGTAGGCCCCCTTTAAGTACTGGAAGGCTGCTATAAGGTCTCCCCGGAGCCGTCTCTTCTCCAGGCTGAACAACCTCCACTCTCTCAGCCTGTGCTCATAGGGGAGGTGCTCTAGCCCCCTGATCAATCATCTTCATGGCCACCTGTGGACCTGCTTGAGCAGGTCCATGTCTTTCTTATGTTAGGGGCCCCAGCACTGAACACAGTACTCCAGGTGGGATCTCGTGAGAGTGGAGTAAAGGGGCAGAATCCCCTCCCTCGACCTGCTGGTCATGCTCTTCTTGATGCAGCCCAGGATACAGTTGGCTTGCTGGGCTGCAAATGCACATTGCTGCCTCATACTCAGTGTTTCATCCACTAATACCCCCAAGTCCTTCTCTGCAGGTCTGCTCTAAATTCACTCATCATCCAGCCTCTGTTTGTGCTTGGGATTGCCAGGATTGCCCCAACTCATGCGCAGGACCTTGCACTTGGCCTTATTGATCTTCATGAGGTTCACACAGACCCACCTCTCAAGCCTGTCAAGGTCTCTCCGGATGAGATCCCTTCCCTCCAGCACACAGCTTGGTTGTCATTGGCAAACTTGCTGAGGGTGTACTGAATCCCAATGTCCGTTTTGCTGGCAAAGATGTTAAACAGCACTGGTCCCAATACCGATCCCTGACGCCTGCCAGTCGTCAATAGTCTCCACTCGGACATTGAGCTGTTGACTATAACTCTTTGAGTGCATCCATCCAGCCAATTCCTTATCCAACCGAGTGAGCCACTTGTCAGATCCATGTCTCACCAATTTAGAGACAGCGGTGTTGTGCAGGCCGTGTCAGATGCTTTGCACAAGTCCGGGAAGATGACGTCTGTTGTTCTTCCCTTATCCACCAGTGCTGTAACCCCATCATAGGAGGCCACCAAATTTGTCAGGCACGATTTGCCCTTAGTGAAGCCATGCTGGCTGTCACCACTCACCTCCTTATTTTCCATGTCCCCTAGCATAGTTTCCAGGAGGGGTCCGCTCCATGATCTTGCCAGGCACAGAGGTGAGACTGACTGGCCTGTAGTTCCCCAGGTCTTCCTTCTTGCCCTTTCTGAAAATGGGGGTTATGTTTCCCCTTTTCCAGTCAGCGGGAACTTCCCCAGACTGCCGCAACTTCTCAAATATGATGGATAGTGGCTTAGCCACTTCATCCGCCAGTTCCATCAGGACCCACTGATGCATCTCATCAGGTCCTGTGGACTCGTGCACCTTCAGGTTCCTTAGATGATCTTGAACCTCATCTTCTCCTACAGTGGGCAGTTCTTCGTTCTCCCCGTCCCCGCCTTTGCCTTCGTCGACTTGGGCGGTGTGGCTGGAGCACTTACAGTAAAGACTGAGGCAAAAAAGTTGTTGACTGCCTCAGCCTTCTCCATGTCCCAGGACATGATCTGATGATGATTCTTCATTTACCTGTTCTCATTTAGGATTTACTCTCTTTTGACACATATGAAGTATGTGCTGTATTGATTTTTGTGGAGTGTTGAGTATTTTATTAAAAGTGTTATGGGCTACAGCAGATATCTCAACAGTGTACGCGTGAGCCAAAATCTAGCGGTTTTTCTTAACCTGACCAGCATTTAAACTGTTGAAATCCTGAGACTGTCCCCTGGGCTTTCTTGATCTTTTTTTCTCCAAAACCCACTCTTCCTGAAGGGCCAGCACGGAGCCAATAATATGTGTCAATCTTGCTTTTATTCTTTTACTGATAATACTGCACTAATATAAATGAGTTTGTTTCAAATGCCTCCAAACAGAGCTATTTACAAGTGAATTTTATTGTGAATTTTCTTCACCTTTCCTGCTTCCCATTTGTAAAATGTTTCCAACTGCTCTGCTTCTTTCTTATCTTTTAAAACATTTAAGTCATGGTTTGACATAAACAGAATTTACCGATAAAGCTTATTTAAGAAGTTCCCACTCTGCCTTGGCTGCTTATTCCTGCTTCTTGCGGTCATTAGTTTCTGCCCTGCACTGTTTTGCTGTAGCAACTTCTAGGACCTGTAAATGAGGTTAACACCGGTTCTTAACCTGAACAGTATTCTGCTGTCACGGTATTCCTCTGTCATTTCTAACTTGTGAAGAAATTCTTGAAATATGAGGAAAACAAGGACTGTGGCCCAGCTAAAGACAATGAGACAGTAACGTTCAGCTGATGCTGCTCCGGGCATAATCATTGTTCTTGGAGTTTGCTCAGCAGTTTTTTATCACAGCAACTAATTGAAGAGTAGCAGTTTACAAATGCCAGTCACTTTTCAACTGTACATCTCAGTACTTGATAAATAGTTAGGTTATTCAAAATGCTTTTGCTATACTATTCCGTGATTTCTTAGTTTAAATTCTGGCATCCTGCATTGCAAGTGCATGAAGAAGATGTGGTTTATTTGATTAACTGTACATGTCTGCAGCTGAACTAGTTGTCATAGGTTCCTTTTACAGTGAGTAGACTGTTTGACTCACCACACTGTAATATAAAGACCTAAATAGATCATACTGCAATCTCCTGAAATGCCCCTAAAAGCGTCTGTTTCTCTCCATTGACTGTCGAGGGTGGGCAGCTCATAAATATTGCACACACTTGCTCTGGGTTGAGATGAAGTCCAGCAAATATCTGTTGTTACCAACTGGCTGGGTTAGAGCCTCAGGTCTAACCTCAATTAAACAAACATACTCACCTGGTCAATTGTTTATGGAAGGCTGTATGAACAAATTGGCAATTTTTTATAAATATTCTTATGAAAATGTATCAGCTTAGTTTGACAAGATATGTTTTCCATAAAACCGTTTTGATTAGTGTTAACTATAAAACATTCTTTAGGAGTAATATAGTATTTCCTGGGTACTATGGCAGACTTACTGGTCTATCATCAGTCATGTAATCCGGTTCACTATTCTTAATTATCTGGTACAGCATTAACTTTCTTCCATTCTTCTTTAGTGTTTCAAGATTTCTTAAGTCAACAATAATGGTCTAAGGAACGCGCAAGTTATTTCTCGTAAAGCTGTTGAATGGCAGCATCCAGCTAATAACTTTAAATCATCTTAACTTTAGCACCCTTGTGTAGGAATGGTTGTAGTAATAAGCATTTTGTTATTTTGTCACAAATATAAACTGAGAGCATCTCCTCTGACTTCTTTCTAAATACTTAACAGAACACTTATTGTCAACAATTTTGTAAATTCTCTTGATAGTGCGTCAAACTAACTATTTCTAGGAGGACACGTTTTTGTTACTGAAGTACTAAAAATCTTTTTGTATTGTTTTTGATTTTGTGTCATCATGGATTTTTGCGTCAATTATGTTAAGTTCTCTCATTGAATGTTATAGTAGAGACTGTAATGTAAAAGTTGTCAATATCACTTGTACTATTTATTTTATTGCCTCTTATTCTATTGTTAGTCTCTCATCTAAAGGAGAATCTTTTTAATTATGTTGTTATTATTTGAGATTATGGGTTTTTGAGTTTCCAGTAAAGTGCTCTTAACTGAGGAGCTCCCCATATTGCTCCCATTTTCTTAAACATAAGTAACAGAAATTCAGAGTTTTTAGTACTTACTATTCAGTATTTTCTGTCTGGAGCAATTTGCTCTTTAAGAAAGTACTGTACATATGTATTTTCATGGTGATTGTTCATATTTTTAAGATACATGTGTGCATGAAAGGCATGTTACTTCATGTCAGTGACAGAGTGTATGCACAAGTACTACAATCTATATTCATCCTATGGATAAGAAGACTGCTTGTTCCCTTTTGGCTAGGCCCTATTTCTGCAAAAACAAAGCAGTGCTTCTTAGCAGATAGCCTGTGGGTTGGGCCCATTCTTGTTCCTGCCACCATGCAATGCAAGGGTTTGTCCTGCTGCTGGGTGCATTCTTGTCTTTAAGGCTTTTCTCTGCCATCATCGCCTGACATCTGCTGTGCCCAGAAAAAGTTGCTTCACTTTGAACTTCACAGGAAAGGCTGATAAATAGACACCTGTGAGACATTGCAGCTCACATCAGACAGACTTACTGTGAGTGAAGGCACCTACAGGGCTGATTTTGATAAGCCCAGTTCCATTGGCCAGGAGCAGATGTTTATCTCTTCACCTTTACTTTTTCCTCTTTGCGGTGAAGGTAAATAATATTGTCTGCACTTTAAGAGCATAGACGTTTGGGTGCCCAGGAATGGAGTGATAGATAATGATTTTATGTTCCATGATTTTTGACTGGAAACATTATATAGAGGCAATGCATGTCTGGCATTAGCTTTTGTCTTCCTAGTAAATTATTTGGGTTTTTTTTTCAGATACATATCAGATGAAGTAGAGATAATTAAGGCCAACATTTCATTACAGTATTACATGTAAGTACCACCTAGTGACAGCACCCTTCACAGATTTGCACTTTGTTGTAGCTTTCACTTATTTTGCTACTCACTTCTGTATTATTTATCTTTCTGTATAAAACCAGTGGCAATGGTAAGATTTCTTAGATAGCACAGACACAGATATGTCTTCTGGGGCTCAGAGCTCTCTTTGAGGAAAGCTGCTCTTTATGTACACTCACCAAAGACGTCAAGACACCATGTAATGCAGAGGTGGCCAGTATGTATTTCTTGACCAGTTCAAGTTCTTTTGACATGCTGCATCACTTGGTCAGCAGGGAAGCTGTGCTGTCTGGAAGGTTACAGAGTAATCCAAATCTTTGGATGCAGGAGGAAATACATGTGTCCTGGGATAGGAGGCTGGGATAGAGTTAATTTTCTTTCTAGTAGCTGGTATAGTGTTATGTTTTGGATTCAGTAGGAGAAGAATGTTGATAACACACTGATGTTTTCAGTTGTCCCTAAGTAATGTTTAGACTAAGTCAAGGATTTTTTTCATCTTCTCATGCCCAGCCGGCAAGAAGGCTGGAGTGGAGGGGCACAAGGAGTTGGGAGGGGACACAGCGAGGGCAGCTGACCCAAACTGGCCAAAGGGATATTCCATACCATGGGACATCACGCCCAGTATATAAACTGAGGGGAGTTGGCCTGGGGGCAGATTGCTGCTCGGGAACTAACTGGGCATCAGTCAGCACGTGGTGAGCAACTGCATTGTGTGTCACTTGTTTTGTATATTCCAATCCTATTATTATTATTGTCATTCGATTAGTGTTATTATCATAATTATCACTTTCTTCCTTTCTGTTCTATGAAACTGTTCTTATCTCAGCCCATGAGTTTTACTCTTTTTCCCCAATTCTCTCCCCCATTCCACTGGGTGGGGGGGAAGTGAGTGAGTGGCTTGAGTGGTGCTTAGTTGCTGGCTGGGGTTAAACCACGACAACAGGGAAGGAGATATCAGATGACAGAATTAGTGCAGTGATGAATAGTGGGGAAGGTTGTATATACCAGCCAATTTGGACTGTTTATGTAGTTGATTTGTATGTTAGGTTCCTTTTAACACCCCCATTTTTTTTTTGTGGAGTAATATACAAGGACCATAGATTGAGGAAAAAAAAAAAAAAGATGAATTTGTATAGAAATAATAGTTGTAAATGGGCTTTGGGATTGTGGTAGTAAAGGAGTAAAAACAGGGTCCTAGAATGATGCCATTCTAGGGACATTACCGCGTATTACTGTAATACAGATTCGATTTCGAGTATCTGTACTTCAGGAAGGCTGATGGAATATGAAAAAGTGTTCTGAAGAGACATATAAAGACATTAAAGATGTAGTTAATAGCGTTTTATAGTGAGCAATCACAAGGACTCACTATATTTCGTTCACTCAGGAAAGGTTGACAGAGGGATTTTGTTCTGATCTTAAAGAATCTAAGTGGGGAAGATAGTTCGCAAGACCATTTTATATAAAGACATGGATTTCTAGTCTTATATGTTATCACAGATGAGCATTGCCTCTTGCTCTGTGTGAATTTAGGAATTATTGCTGCTCCTGCCATTAGTTGAAGTATGTGGCCACATACAGCCCAGGAAGTCTTGATAAAGTGGAAAAGGCATGTCTGGGAGCTATAAGTAGTGAAATTCAAACATGAAGTAAGGCATAGTTTTACAAGGAGGACAATTAAGCGGTGGAAGAACAGATGTCAGGACATAGTAGATCCTAGGTTGTTGTGATTCTTTAAATCAGGATTGAATGGCTTTCCAGCATCTTTATAGCTTTTAACTTAGAGTAAATTCTGTGAAGAATCTGTTGAGTGAGGGATTGTTGGTTGGTGCTGTGGAAGCAGCTCTCCTGGATCACATCATGGGTATAACATAGTATTAGTGGCTGAGAGTAACTTTAAGGAGGAGTATGAAAATAGGGGAGGAATATAGTGGTACTCGGCCCTAAATACTCTCCCAAGAGTGAGCCAGATGTATAGCATAAAAATGGTGCCACTGTATACAAGGTAAGATCCAATTGTTGTAATAGACTAACCTTGGTGCCAGGGCAGGTTGTGGAGCAGATCATCTTGAGTGCCATCACACCGGATGTACAGGACAACCAGGTGGTCAGGCCCAGTCAGCGTGTGTTTATGAAAGGCAGGTCCTGCTGAACCGACCTGATCTCCTTCTATGATAAGGTGACCCACTTAGTGAATGAGGGAAAGGCTGCAGATGTTGTTTACCTGGACTTTAGTGAAGCCTTTGACACCATTTCCCACAGCATTCTCCTGGAGAAACTGGCTGCTCGTGGCCTGGACGGGGTGTAGTCTTTCCTGGGTAAAAAAACCTGGCTGGATGGCTGAGCCCAGAGAGGTGTGACAAATGGAGTTAAATCCATCCGGTCACAAATGGTGTTCCCCAGGGCTCGGTTTTGGGGGCCAGTTCTCTTTAATATCTCTATCAATGATCTGGACAAGGGGATCAAGCACACCCTTAGTAAGTTTGCAGATGAAACCAAGCTGGGTGGGAGTGTTGATCAGCTGGAGGGCAGGAAGGCTCTGCAGAAGGATCTGAACAGGCTGGATCGATGGGCCAAGGCCAACTGTATGAGGTTCAACAAGGCCAAGCGCCGGGTCCTGCGCTTGGGTCACAACAACCCCACGCACCGCTACAGGCCTGGGGCAGAGCGGCTGGAAAGCTGCCCGGCAGAGAGAGACCTGGGGGTGCTGGTTGACAGCCGGCTGGATATGAGCCGGCAGTGTGCCCAGGTGGCCAAGAAGGCCAACGGCATCCTGGCCTGCATCAGAAATTCCGTGGCCAGCAGGACTAGGGCAGTGATCAGACTCGGCGCTGGTGAGGCCAGACCTCGACTACTATGTTTGGTTTTTGGCCCCTCAGAGACACTGAGGTGCTGGAACGTGTCCAAGGAAGAGCAATGAAGCTGAGGAAGGGTCTAGAGAGCAAGAGGTGTGCGGAGCAGCTGAGGGACCTGAGGTTGTTTAGCCTGGAGAAAAGGAGGCCGAGGGGAGACCTTATCGCTCTCTACAGCCACCTGAAAGGAGGTTGTGGTGGAGTGGGTGTCAGTCTCTTCTCCCAGGTAACAAGGGACAGAACAAGAGGAAATGTCCTCCAGCTACTAGGAAATACTTCTTCACTGAAAGGGTTGTCAAGTATTGAACAGGCTGCCCAGGTAGAGTCACCATCCGTGGAGGTATTTAAAAGACGTGTAGATGTGGCACTTAGGGACATGGTTTAGTGGTGGACTTGGCAGTGTTAGGTTTACTCGATGGATGTAGTGGACTCGATGATCTTAACGTTCTTTTCCAACCTAACCGATTCTGTGATTCTCTCCTATGATTAGTGACTGGACCTGGTTCCCTTCACTATTAGGGCACTGTGCTGGTTCTGTAAATTCAGACGTAAGGGTGGAGAAGGGGCTCTCCTACTGCCAGAAATGCCAAGCTTCCAGGCCCCCCATTATGGAAGACTCCATCCATTGCTCCTTTGAGCATAGCCTCTGTCTGTCTCTCCTCCCCTACATCAGGTATACGGGAGTAGTGGGCCCCTGTTCCAGTTGACGCTCCCTCCCCAGATTGCAAATCTCAAGGACCAGCGCATTGTTTTTCGGAAAGGATGGGGAAAAGTTGTGTGAGGGTGGAGAGAGTGTGAGAAGGAGCCGGTGGCCCC
This sequence comes from Elanus axillaris, assembly GCA_026212715.1. NCBI lineage: Eukaryota > Metazoa > Chordata > Aves > Accipitriformes > Accipitridae > Elanus > Elanus axillaris. The sequence goes on from JANZLQ010000078.1 coordinate 45,458,988, forward strand.
AGCAGTTCGGCGGCTCCCGCGGCCCAGGGACCCGCCTTTGCTCTTCCCCCGCAGCCCGAGGCGCTTGCAGGGCTGCTCCTGCGTGCTCGCGGCGCAGGCCCCGCCGCCGGGGTCCCACGCCGCCGGGGTCCCACGCCGCCGGGGTCCCACGCCGCCGTGCTCCGCCTCGGCGAACGGCTGCGGGCTGCCGCAAAGGGGCGGTAAGAAACTGCGCGGGGCGAGGCCTCGGTGCTGACCGTCGCGTCGCCCGTGACAGCGGGAGCCCTCCCCCGCTGCCGCCCTCGGGCCTGGAGTCAGCAGAGCCCTTCGATTTTACCGACTTGTCCTGTTTAAAAACAGTGGAGGGGGGAGAGATGGGTACTGGCTTTGCCAGCCAGCTTTTCTCTAAGTACAGATCAATACCACAGGAAACCGGTGGAGAGGAAGGAATTGGTTTCACTGCAGGTTAGGTCACTGAAGGTGAACGGGAAGCATTGCAGAACGACAGTAGGAAGGACTTCCAGGCACACAGAGGTGTTTAGGTTGGCAACGTCCTTTTAAATGTTCATATCAAACCCAGATACTGGAAACAACCTGACGTATTATATCAAAATGCTTAAAACAGGTTCTGAAAAACAGAAATGAGGAGAAGGACTGATGTGTTTAACTGGAGGGAGGGAGGGAGGGAGATGATTATGCCTGTGTGAAGCTCCTTATGATCCTTAAAGATGCTGAAATGCTTTGGGCACAATGTTCGCCAGCCTCAAAAAGCAGTGACTGTCTCCTCGGCAACAGGCAAGGCATGTGTCTGTTCCCATGGAAATGTGCTGTGAGGGCTTGGCAGGGAAGGTTCTGTTCGGAGCTCAACAGCGCAGGCTCCAAACTCTTTGTTGCTTGTACCTGCAGCAGGAGGCAGTCGGCGGACTCAGGTGCTCCGCTCCTGCAGCCGACAGCAGTGACCTGCCAAGAGCGCGGTGCTGTTCCTGCCTTCCCGTACAAACCTGACTGATTGCGCACTATTCTTCCCATCTGAGGAGCTCCTTCCTCAGTCGCAGATGGCCAGCGTTGAAGACTTCTGTGCGGCCCTTCGTAAGGAAGGCAGTATTCTTGCTAGCCAGAGAGGCATCAGAGAGTTTCTGATGCTAATTCTTTCAAAGCAGTAGGCAGACAAATCTGAAAAACTGGAAACAAAGTGTACGCAGGGAGTCTGCATCTCAGCAGTCCCTTCTGATGTCTGAAAGGAGAGCTATATAGAAGCACTGACAGGTCTGCCTGCACTAGATACACCAAATAAGAAACCGCTAATACAGTAAACAAATTACATATAATAGGCACCGCTTCTTCTAAACCCATTGTGATGCTCTTCAAAGGGAGAAAAGTTACATTTAGCAGGGACCACCAGATGGAGGATCCAAGCATGGTTTGATCCTTTTGGTTTCTTTAAATATGAGGTGTGGGATGCAGAAGCACTTGTGGAACAGTGATAATTTCAAAGTGATGGAATGGGAAAATTGTTTTAGAAGCAGCATTTTGTATGCATTTGTGTGTATTATGGATAGGTATTACTAAGCAGTGTGTTTGTTCGTTTTCAAGTTTTTGGATCAATAGCCTGCCTTTCATTCCAGTAGCTTCTTCCTAGCCCTGCATTAAGGGATAGTAAATAGAAGTGCATTATTTACCTTCATTATCCTACTGTTTTGCCCCCCAATACCTCCCTTGTAAGGTTAAAAAACCCCTAGTATTTTCAATCAGTAATCCCGAACTGGCCTTTCTAACCCCCAAATCTTCTCCCAATCTCTGCATGCTATAATTGTGCTGTGCTTGCAAAGAGACAGCAGCTAGGTCTGCACATAGATATTTCCAGGTAAGGGCATTCCAGGTGTTGTGTCATTGCTTTGTTTCTGCTGCCAGTCTCTACTCCATGGTTCCTCATGTGAATCTATTGCATGTTGATGGGGCATGTATTTGAGTTACTTGTAATGTTTAAGTCTTTCCTGTGTAGAATCATAAAACTGAATGATTTTCATAGAATGATTGAGGGTGAAAGGGACCTCTGGAGATCATGTGGTCCAATGTCCCCCTCTGAAGTTGGGTCAGCTAGAGCAAGTTGCTGAGTACCAAGTCCAGTGAAGTTTTGAATATCTTCAGGGATGGAGTGTCCTGGGTTCAGCTGGGATAGAGTGAATTTTCACAGGAACCCGGGAGGGGGCACAGCCGGGACAGCTGACCTGAACTAGCCAAGGAGCTATTCCATACCACGTGCCATCATGCTCAGTATATAAGTGGGGAGCGGGCTGGGGGGGTCTCTCGGCTTTCGGTGGGGGAAGTGGCGGAGCGCCGGGTTCCGGGCGGTGAGCGGTTGCACTGTGCATCACTCGTTTTGTATATGCTTTTATTTGTATCATTGTTGTTGTAACTTCTCTTTTTGTGTTGCCCCAGTAAATTGTCCTTATCTCAACCCTTGAGGTTCCGTTTTTTTTGTTTTTCTTTTTTCTTTCTGATTCTCCTCCCCATCCCACCGGAGGGGGGCGGGAGGAGTGAGCGAGCTGCTGCGTGGGCCTTTTTTACAGGCTGGGCTGAAACCATGACATGGAGTTCAGTTGCTGTCTGGGCAACCTGTTCTAAATAAAAAACATGTTCACCTGTTCACAGTAAAAAAGCTTGTCTTGTGTGCAAATGAAATTTCCTGTATTTCATTTTATGCCACTTGCCTTTGGTCCTGTCACTGGGTCCCACTGAGAATAGCATGGCTCTGTCTTCTTTACACCCTGCCATCAGGTATTTATGCATGTTGATAAGATACTCCCTGAGCCTTCTCATATCCCTGCTAAAAAAATCCCAGCTCTCTCAGCCTTGCCTCATTATGATAGGTGCTCCAGTCCCTTAACCATCTTTGTGAGCACTGACTCTATTATGTCAATGTATTTCTTGTACTGGGGAGCCCAGAACTGGACACTGAACTCCAGAGGTGGTCTCACCAGTGGCAAGTAGAGGAGAATCGCCTCTCTTGACCTGCTGGTATTGTTCTTCCTAATGCAGCTCGGGATGTTGTTGGCTTTCATTGCTGTGCAGGAACACTGCTGTCTGATCTTGAATGTATTGCCCACTAGGACCCCTCAGTCTTTTTCTGCAAAGCTGATTTCCAGCTAGTCATCCTCTGGCCTATCCTGGTGCACGAGTACAATTTCTCCTTCAAAAATTAATGCTGATTACTCTCAGTCACCTTCTTGTGCTTCACGTATTGTAAGTGGTTTCCAGGAGGATACGCTTCTTCCCTAGTATTGAGGTGAGGCTGAATGACCCATTTTTTCCCAGTTCCTCCTTCTTCCTCTTCTTGAAGATAGAAGTGACATTTGCTTTCTTCCAGACCTCAAGAACTCTCCCAACCTCCATGACTTTTCAAAGATAATTGAGAGGTGTCTCACAACAACATTGGCTAGCTCCCATAGCACTTGTGGGTGCATCCTGTCAGGTCCCATGGACTACTACTATATGTCCAGTTTGTTTAAATGTTCCCTAACCTTGTCTTCCTCCACTGAGGGCAAGTTTTCCTTGCTCCATACTTACTGGTCTCAGGAGCCTGGGATTCCTGATGGCCAATCTTGCCAGTAAAGAAGGAAGCAAAGGCGCCAGCCATTCAGTACTTCAGCCTTTTCAGTGCTTTCTCAGCAAGTCCCCTTCCCCATTCAGCAGTAAGCCCGCATTTTCCCATGTCTTTCTTTTGCTGCCGACGTACTTGTAAAAGCCTTTCTGTCTGCCCTTCACGTTCCTCACCAGATTCAACTCCAGGTGGGCTTTTGTCATCCTAATCACATCCCTGCATGCTTGGACAGTGTCTCCTGGGTCACCTGTCGCTGCTTCTGCCTTTTGTATGCTTCCTTGTGATGCTTGAGCTCAGTCAGGCGCTCCTTGTTCATGCATGCAGGCCGCCTGCTTCTTTTGCTTGATTTTCTGCCTGTTGGGTTGAACCAGTCTTGAAGTCGGAGGAGGTGATCTTTGAAAATTAAGCAACTTTTCTGGCACACTCTTCTTTCTAAGGCCATAACTCATAGTATTCCTCCAAGCAAAGCCCTGGGCAGGCCAAAGTCTGCTCTTCTGAAGGCTAGGACTGTGATCCCGTTTTCTGCCCTGCTCCATCCTCTCATGTTCCTAAAATCCTCCATCTCACGGTCCAGCCAGGGCTGCCCCAACCTTCACATTCTTGACTATTTCTTCCTTATTTATAAGAATCGTGTCCAGCAGAGCACCCCTCCTTGTCTGGCTCCTCAGTTGCCTGTGGTAGGAATTAATCTTCAGCGTGCTCCAGAAGCCTCCTGGATTGCTTGTGCCCTGCTCTGTTGTCCCTTCAGCAGATACTGGAGCGATTAAAGTCTCCCATAAGGACCAGAGCTTGTGAACATGAGGATTTTTCTGCTGTCTGAGGTCTCATCTGTTTCTTCCTCAGCAGGTGGTCTGTAGCAGACACCCACCACAATGCTACCTACCTACCTGTGTCAGTCTGCCTGCTACTTCTGACTCCTAAGCTCTCAGATGATTCACTTTTTGTCCCAGGGTGGAGCTCCGTGCACTCCAGCTGCGCTCTCAGCTAAAGGGCAACTACCCCTCCTTGCCTCCCCAGCCTGCCCTTCCTGAAGAGCCTGTACCCATCCATCCATCACGGCACTCCGGTCGTGCGAGTTGTCAGCTACCTTAGAGTTCAGTGCGTGTTTAGGATGGGAAAGGAAACAGAGCGGCACTAACAGTGTGTAGATGATCGTGCAGCTTTCTGTGAGGAAAGAGAGGTGGCCTGTCAGTCTAGGAGTAGATACTGCACCGTTGCTATAGGAATCAAGAGAATACGTCACGTCTTTGTAAGTCTTAAGAGAGTGTCTTCGGTCCTCTAGCCAAAAGCAAATGACTGAAAGAGCATTTCAGTGATTCCTGCTCTCTTGCATGCTTTGCTGCAGGAAGGATCCTAACCATTTTTATTTTGGGAGACTGCAACAGGCTCAGAAGCTGAAAGACTCCTAACTATTTTAGTTATATGCGGTTCATTCTTCACCAGCTGCCAGACAGAACAGTCATTTTCCAAAGGTGTTCTTCAGGGCTTTGTCTGGTTTGAAATGTCAGATAACTGTGTCCCGTAAGCATGCAAGAAGTTGACAGAATTGGTCTTTTGATAGAGAAATGGAGTTAACATATAAAGGAGGAAACAGGGAAGAACAACGCTCAGTCTTAAAATAAGGCCGTAACAAGGAGAGGGGTGTAGGCCTGCAACTGATTCTTGATTAAATTATTTCTCATGAGGAATTGTGGTTGTTGCCTTCTTGCAGTACTGTGAAAGAGGCATGGCATCCCAGAGATAAGTGGCATGATAAATGCATGGCAAAGCTGTCACAGGGTGGGGTAAAATCAGCAAGTGGATAAGACAGAAGGATGCAGAAGCGGGCACTTCCTTACTCCTGTATTTGGCACTTTAGACAGTTTCAGAGCAAATTTTTGCCAGCAGCATTCCAAGTGGATTTAATGAGAGTAAAAAAAGTATTTGCCAAGTTCAGAAAAGACAGAGTTGCAGTGGTGAGATATGCAATGGCAGGAGTTTGACTGGGGGAAGGAAGGATTGACTCGAATAGCAGAAGTGGAGAAACTGAAAAAAGGTAACTGTTAAGACAAAAGCAGCTAAGTGGAAGAGTTGAAACAGATGAGATGTAGTGGGAAAGGAATCAGTTATGTTACAGACAAGCTTTTCTCAAGAAGAGGAATCTGACAAGCTTTTTTTTTTTGTGTTGCAATTTTTTTCCCCCAGTATTCGGCTCCCTGTGTTTCTTACGGTTCTAATATTAGTGACTGACCTTCCATGACACAAACTTTTCACTTTTTTTAAGTTTGTTTTATGCTTGTTTAGACTAGTGAATATCCTATTCCAGATTAATATCTAAGATCTTAACTAAAGGAATTTAAAGAATAATTTTCTAATTTTCTTGTTATCTTGGGTTTATAACTAACAATTTAGGAAGCCCTTCTATAACCTTAGCAGAGATTTGTGTCTTATTATTTGGCATCATATTTATAATTAACACTTAGTGTTGCTGTATCATATGTACATGTACTAGCTTGGTTGTAGCATCTGAGCACTAGGGAATCTCTTTGAAGCATACTTATTTCCCAAGAGAGAACAGGGTAGTCAAAATCCCCCACAAGTATGTTGTTCCTATGGTTTCAAGTTGCAGGCTGGGTATAAATTGATCAGAAAACAGGTGCCAAGGATGGGGTGCACAGAGTAGGAATTTGGTGGCTATTCAAAATAAGCGTAGCCAGACAGCTGGTGTGCCAAGTCCACTGCCTGTCAGGACGACTAGTGCTCTCTCTGTTCCATTGCTCTCTTTCTATTTCCATCTGTTAACTTAATTTGTAAACTGTAAAGGCTAGAGACTACATTGTTTTTATCTATACCTCCTAGTACTCTCAGGCCCTAGAAACAACTGAGTACCAAGAATGGGAAGAATTGTGAAGTGTGAGAGATAATATGACGTAAGGTACAACACCTAACTCTCCCTCTCACAGTTCACATCCACACACAAACACACCCCTCTGCTATTTGAGTTCTACCACTGTAAATTCTGTTTATTTTGCAAAGCACTGAATGCCATAATGATTCAGCTTATGTTTCTTCTGCCTATGTTTCTTCTACATCTATGTTTTGAAGCCCATTTAACAAGTAACTTGTGCCACCATTTACATGCCTTGTCATTTAGACGTGCTTTTTTTCTGGGAGCATATGCAGTGTGTTACTGCGCAGGCTTTACGACTTCATGACCCCGCTGCCAAGTGCAGTTTGTTGCTCTAAGCTGTAATCTGACAGCCTGCTGTGCGTATGCTCTGGTGAGAGAGGCGAGGAGACAAACCGCTGTATTGTGCTGGAGCCAGACGTTTTCCACTTTTGCAACACTCAGTTGCTCAAAAAGAGCCTCAGTTGATAGCCTATTGTCCAGCTGAAGCCTGGGTACTGTCATGGTGTCTGTGTCATGAGTTGCTGTGCCTGGCAGTTCCGTATTCCTGTGACTTCATATATGTATTTATGTACTTGTTGAATGGAACGCTGAAAAGATTAGAAAACCATTCACCTGCTGCTACGGACACAGCGCAGTTCTTTCGCCTCAGGATTTATCTTCCGCCACCTGCTTGAGTTTTTCCAGCCTAAACCTTCTGTCTATCATTTTAGGCCCATTTGATTTTTTTTTTTTATCCTCTATCCTGATTGGCTGTGAAAATTCTCTAAAATCTTCTCATTTGAGGATTTAATCCACATGTCTTTTACTTCTCCATTTTAGATCTTTGAAGATGGTACAACAATCTGGATATAACAACCATCCTTGGAGTCCTTAGTAGCCACTTCCCTTCCACTTGTTTTTATCATTTGTTTATACCCTTTTGTTTTTGACCTCTCGGTACTTTTTCTTTTTCCTGGCAATTGCATGCAAATTATGTTGAAGTTAAGAACTTCAGGCATATAATGGTGGTTTTGTCGTGTTTTCAGCTGGGATGGAGTTAATTTTCTTCCTAGTAGCTGGTAGGGTGCTGTGTTTTGGGTTCAGTATGAGAAGAATGTTGATAACACACTGATGTTTTCAGTTGTCGCTAAGTAATGTTTAGTCTAAAGTCAGGGATTTTTCAGCTTCTCCTGCCCAGCCAGCGAGAAGGCTGGATGGGCACAAGGAGTTGGGAGGGGACACAGCCAGGGCAGTGACCC
>JANZLQ010000078.1:45476555-45511369 GCA_026212715.1 Elanus axillaris
GGTGGGGGGCTCTTGTGCAAAGATCGCAGAAATCTGCAGAGCTCGTGGCAGGCTCCTAAGTTGTCTCTGTAATTCAGGCTTACTCCAGATGTGTAGGATCTAGCGCGTGTCCTGCAGATCCTGGATATGGTGGGACTTGCAAGGCTAAGGACTTGTAGGTGGCATTCTGTGTTTGTGAGAACCATGAACAGGTGATGTGGTGCCAGCGTACAGGAACAGTCTGTTGTGAGATCAGCGGGTGTGCAGGTCTGTAGCAGTGGTTTTATTGTGGATGTGTGGGTTCATTATGGTGGTCTGGCACAGGATGGCTGTAGCTGGGCAGAACCAAAGGCAAGTTGGGAGAGGTGGGCATATAGGATGCTTTTGCCTTTTCCAAGGTTTCTGTTGGCATTTGCACACCAGTGGTCTTCCTTTAGTGTCAAGAAGAGCGGCAAAAATACTTGCGTGAATTTACTTCTTCCACATCTAGATGGACCTCACGTGAAAGTAGCATGCTAGCCGCTTAAGCCTGGGAATTTTTAATTTGTACCAGAATGAATGTCGCAGAACTCATTTCCATTACTTACTTGGATGCTAGAAAAGTCTACCTTTTCTGCTCTGGGAGTTTTGCTGCTGCTGGCATCTTACTCCAATATCTGCGTTTGCCTGCAATATCTGCATTTGTTTGTCATCTTCCCACTACTTGTTAGTGAGGCTGGGGCTTCTCATCTGTTATTCTGTTGCCTGAACACCTCATGTATGACCCTCTCCTTTTCTCAAGTTCTGCTTTACTTCTGCTTTTGCTTCCTTGTTTGTTCTTTCCTTTAGTTTCTCCCTCATCTCAGGTTCATTTTGATCAAAACACAGGTTGGGGTAGTCAGTCTTCCATTACTTAAAAATTATTGAAAAAAATATAACTTAATTTTATCTCTTCAGGTCTTGTATCTTACCAAATAAGAGAATGTGCCATCATTTTGAGTTTGCATATTGCTGGCTATTGAGTTTTATTACTGTCTACAGTGTGTCAGCATATGAATTAATTCCTTGAAAAATCAAGTTACATAGCAGACTTTACTGGAATTCCTTGGAGTCAGATTCTGCTCTAATTTAAGGGAAAAATCACCTCTTCAGATTACTTATTTTATCTGTGATAACATTATTTGATTTGGTTATTGCAGGCTTCTCCCCCCCCCCCCCAAAAAAAAAAAATTGGGGCGAGGGAGAGGTAAATACAGGTAGAATGTTGTGGGGAAATTTTTTGCTATGCGAACACTTAAATGAACAGGATAATTTTGCAGTATTTCCTAAGGGCAGTTAGCTTTTGGATTCACTTGATCTTTCTGGAAACATATGTTCCTTTGCTAAGGTCACTTCGCCCTTTGCTCTTGTGCACCTGATCCTGCCTTTGTTCTTTTCCATATTGCCAGCTTAGAAGATGTCTTCTTCCTTGTTTGTCCCAGTCAAATAGGGTACCTCTGAAAGGTGAAATCTCTTAATGGTTAAAAATCTCAACTGTGATAATTCCATTCTCATCCTGCTTGAGTTCTTGATAGTTTGTTACACCTCTGGTTAGCACTTCTTCTTTTAAAAAGGTTAAATTTCTTTCAGTTATTTATTTTTTACAGTTCTTTTACTCCTATTCTGTTTCATCAGGGTCTTGCACATTGTATTTGTTGGAAGAGAGATTTTTTTTTTTCTCCCAAAGGCTTCATCCTTTACTTTGTCCTTTGTTGTTGTTGTTCCTCTCTGCTCTTCTTCTAGCACTTTTATGGATAAATATGGCTTTAATCACCACATTTATGTTGACTTATCTCTTTAATTGATGCTTTTTCTACTATCCAGTAGTGCATTTCAGGCTGTCTTTAAGACATCTCCCTCTGGGTGTCCAGCTGTTGCCTCAAATTTTGTTGACCCAAACCAAGTTATTAATGTTCCTGCAGGCCATTCCTTTTCTCAGTTTCTTCCATCCTCTAGAGCTTATCGTAGGCCTCTCTGCTGACTCGATCCCTTCAATGGATGTTACCTTTGTCTCCCTTTTTTTTCTTTGTTTCTGCCTTGCCTTTTTTTTTTTTTTTTTTCATTTTCTTACTCAAACAGGTTTCTTCCCATATAGCCTTGAGAAGGTCCGTGGTGCAGATCTTGTCAAAGCTCTTGTCCAGACATCTGTCTTCCTGTGACTCAGTTGCAGCAGTCTTCTCTTTGGTGCCTTATACTGTCGACCTTGCCTGTGTCATCTTCACACAAGAAGCTGCTGAGAGGTTTGTTTTCTTGTCCTGTTGTTCTGACCTTTTTAATCTGCTTCTGTGTCCTTTTTCTGTTCCCACTTTATCTTCCTTCCAAAACCAATCTTCTTGCCTTTTATACACAAGATACACCTATAAAGGTCTATGTCCCTTTCTTAAATATCAAGTCATATCTGTATTTACAATATACTTGCTGTCAGTTCACATCACCTTCTTTTTCCCCTAGTGATCTTCTTTGTCCTCTGTGCCATGCTTAGGAAGCTCTTCCTGTTAATATAAGTCATTATCTATATTTATTTTCTACTAAGATGTGTTTTTGCGTAGTTCCTGCTAATGTCTACAGTTTAGTATTAGTTACACATCAAGACTGCTAATTTATACAAACCTATGTATCACTTATGTGACTCCTTTGCTTATCCTCAGCCTTCTTTTTGTCTGGTTATCTACCTCTCCAATCCAGTCATAGAATTTTATGGTAAGTACAGAAACTGTTGTATGAAATGGCATTTAGTACAGTGAAAGAAGGGTCTCAAAGCATGCCATCATGTAAACAGATATTTAATGTAGTGATAAATAACTCATTGCCAATGTTAAAACAGACAAAAAGCCAGGTCTGGTGCCCCAAAGATATGTATCGAGTGTCTAATAGATTTATCAGTGATTTGGAAAAGGGGATGAGCAATGAATTTCATAAACAAGTTTTGCGTCTCCTCATAAATTGCTCAGTTTTAACCATTCAGGAGGAAGGCATGGATGTCACCGTGAGCTGCCTAGTGTGTAGCAGCAGCCTCTGCTGCTAAGAAAGCAAGCAAACTGTTAGCCTGATTAAGAAGTGGGGCAGAGAATGATACAGAAGCAACAGTAAATCCGTGGCATACACTTACAAGCATATTTTTCTGATTTTGGTCATCTGCATGACTAACAAGCAAAAAGAGGGGTAACTCAGAGGGCAGTAATAGTGGGAGGCCTGTGAAGACTTCATCAAAAGGGAATGGGATATTTTTGTAATACCTAAGGATGGAGACTGATTTGGAAAATTGTAAAATCTCTGTCACTGGAGGCTTTTAGGCCCTGGTTAAAGAAGTAAGTATCTGTCAAAGATGATGGAGATACTGGTGATAATTCTTTGAGATGAGGAAGGACTGGATGACCTCAGGTATATTATAAAAACCATATTTGTTTTATTAGAGTGGGAAGAACTAAAGATACTGTCCCCAAATTGAATGGTGATCTTTTTTTCAGTGGGTAAAAGTGACTGTTTCTTCCAGCCAGTCATCGGTTTGTAGAGATGACTACTAGAGGTAGTGAGGTGAGGAGAATGTTAGGTTTGAAAAAAGTTGAACTTTGCTAATGAAAAATATCCCACTAACTTTTATATTATCATGGATATAAATACTATCTTGTCAGAGCAAAAATCAGCTACCACTAGAAAGGCTAGAAAAGAGCCTCATGAACTGTCTTTTTCTTTGACAGTTCGTTCCACTTCCCTAACACAGGGCTATCTGCACGGTTCTCTGTGGGGCCTGAAATGGAGGCACTGGTTTACTGCATATGTATTCCCCGTTCCATTAAACAAGGATACATTTGAACTAAGTTTAGGGCAGCCTGGAAAAATCAAGGGACCTTACCACAGTGAAGAAATTTGATTGGGAAGGTACTTGCAGAAGACTGGTAGAGTGAAAACATTGTACAGCATTCAACCATTTAAGTAAGCTGCCAGTAGAAACTGAAGATTTGTCCTTTCCTAGCCCTGGACTAATTGCCGGCTAACAAACGCAGAAAAGTTCACATGCAGCTAATAAAAGAAAATCATATTAATTCTAGCTAGGGCTTTAACAGAGATCAATGTGATTTTATACAATATGGGCTTGTTAAACAAATTTGAGTTGCTCATTGAGAAAATGGATTTGCTGATGAATATAGTGCACAGATATAATTGATCTGTGAGATGTTTCAATCGCTATTCTGTTTTTTAAAAAAGAAATACCATAGCAATATGAAAACAAGTCACACTGGATCATTTAGCCCAGTGTTCCCAGTTGCAGGGAGCAGCAGAAGACTGTGTGGAAGTACAGGAACAAAGCAAAAACCTAGTGATGCGTCATCCAAATACTCTGCGCTTTGTAGCTCTGGAGCTTTCAGACCCAAAGCTGTCCTCTGTGTTTAGTACCTCTATATAGATTTTATTTATGTAGGTTAGTCCACTGATGTCTTCCTGAACCCATATAAACTTTTAGCATTCACAGTGTTTTGTGTAAGGAACTTTTGCAGCTTGTCTAACATAAAGAAGAAGTACCTGATCCTGCCAACTGCTAGCTGTTGTCTAATTCTTGTAAGGGAAGAGGCAGCGAGCTGTTGATCAGCCTCTTCTCTCGCCATGCTAGTCATGATGTTGCAGAGCTCGGTTGTTACCTCTCCCTTCCCAAAGCCATCCTTTTTACAGAGTCAAGAGGCACATTCTGGTAGTTCTTCACACAAAATCCATTCCACACTTTACATCACAGTAGTGGATATGATCAAATCTATTAAAACGAGCAAGCTGGTGGAACTCAAGTATGGTAATAGTTTTTTTTAGTTTCAATTCCAATTTTTTTTTTCCTTGGTTGCATCCAAGATCTTGGTTTGATGTTTGGTGTCTGATTACTCTGAGCCGTGAGTGGGCATGCATGCAATAGAAAGGTGGTCACTGAACTTTGTCTCAAGTTGCAGTTCACAGTTCTGTAAATGTGATGTTTTCTAAGTTAAAGATTTTTTGGATTGCCACGAACATTATTTAAAAATGGGTGGAACCCATTGGAACCCTGGAACACTTGGACCTTGATTTTAGGGTGTGAGAGCTTTGGGGAAATGGGGAAAGGTGAATATGGCAGACAAGCGAGAAGAATTGCAATACTGGTGTTTCTGCTTACTAAATCTCTAAAAGATTCATAGACATTAAAGAAAAGGAACTCCTATGAGGTAACATCTGTAGTTATAGGAGAGGAGCCATCTACAACTTTTTCTTGTACTTCTAAGACTCCATTTTGAAATGGCACATCCAGTTAGGAAACTGTTTGTGCAGTCAGAAACGTGTTGCCATCAGACAATATCAATGTAGTCTAAATTTCTTAACTGTTCCAGATACTTCTAGTGACCCGTTGTTATCTCTGGACAGCATCTGGCATCTACTCTTGCTTATGTTTTTGCCGTATAGAAATCAGTAGCTACTATAATGCCTTGACATGATATGTTGTCTAGCCAAAGCAGGTTCTATTTTTAGTTAAAAAAAATACGCTGTTTGTACACTTGGTAATTGTTGTGGTTCTTCGCAAAATCTGTCAGTTTCTCTGTTAAAAAGAAGCCCGTGGATGTTCGCTGCATGCCATCGGAGTCCTCCCGCATGGTGCCGAGATGGATAGAGTCTGCCTTTCGGAACAGGAAATTGCTGTAGGTGCAGCTCAGTGCTGTAGTGCATTGTAGTGACTCCTTGCTCTCTGTTCAGTCCCTTTCCGAGGGTCTTGTAGGGTTTTTTGCTTTTCTTTCCTGGACACTTTCTTTTACCATCAGTTCTTCAGGTTATTTTCCTCTATCTGGTATGTCCAGGCAGGAACCCTCCTTTTTTCTGCTTCAGCATTTTGGCTACTACAATGTTGATGTCCCTTGAGAAAAGACTCTGCAGTAGAAATACACAGGAGAATAGGAGAGCGCCACTCCAATGTTGTCTCATTTCTGCCATCAGACAGAAGTTCACCTGAAGAGTGACAAAGAAGAAGAGGAAAGAGGAGGCCCTCTGATGTGACGGGAGGTTCAGGCAGGGAAGAAAGTAGAGAAGCCAAACGTGTGGCTTGGGAGACTGGGCAGTGGAAGGCAGTGACAGGGACTTGACAGCAGCTGTTGGGGGGTGGGGTGGTATGCGTGCGTGCTGCACGGACACTATGCTCAGCTTTGGAAGGGTGTAGCCAGGGCGGTGATGGAGAGCGTACAGGAATGCAGGCCATCGGCAGAATTCTTAGGGACCAGTATGCATGCATGAAATACTGGTTGTGTGCCTTTGTCTGTCTGCTGTTCTGTTTGGCCTTGCCTAGCTGTTCTGCCGGCAGCTCTGCTGTACTCTTTCCTTCGTCTTCTCAGAGCTGTGAGAGTGGTCCCTTCCGCTGGGGACGTGCTGTCTCTCCCTCGTTTTCCGTGGCCCACGGTGGTTTTGCCCTCTGTCCAGTGAAGTGTTTGAAGCAGTGCAGAGTAAAACATGTATATGGAACCAATGGAGGAAAAAAAGGGAATAGGTCTGTGGGAAGGAACAGAGTTGGGTTGGGTAGAGGGGTCTAGGATAGATGATTTCCCAAGAAGGAGGATGTGTCAGTGCTGTTTTGCACTGCAGCCTTTACCATGGATGGTACTTGTTCGAGACAGGTTCCATCCCTCTGAGGAAGAGGGGAGAGACAGATCCTAACCTATAGACAGGTGCATCTTCAAGATCTCTTTGAAAAGACACAATGGTACTGTAAGACTCTTTAGAGTCAAGACTTTTTTTTTTTCATGTCAGTATTGTGAAAAAATTGATGTACTCTCTGTCACTGTCTTGCAGATGTGTTTGAGAGCAAAGTAAGCTTTTAGATAAGGTAGCGTACTGCTTGTGTGTTCTTTTAGAAAAGTTTAGATAAAGCATTTCTATATATCGGGAGTCTGTTGGGCTTGCAGCAGGGAGATGGCAGTCGTGTAGTGAGTAATATTTTATCTACAGGTGACACTGGAGATAGGAACATGAGAAGGGAGGGGAAGGAATGAGGCAGGCAAGGGGTGAGATTGAATATGCTTTTGCTAGAGCTGTCTCCTTTTTCTCAGTTTTGCCCTTTCTCTAAGTTTCTCTATTTTGATGCTTAACAAGGGGAACTGATGGAAGTTCGAAGATGTCAGACTTAGATTGGGAGTAGATTTGGCTGGCTGAGCTTGTTCTCCAGGCCTTAAAGTATCCTTTATAGAAGCAGAAAAGTGGGCCTGCAGTCTGATCCTTGTGGCCAGACAGTCTCCAGGAGGGACGAGCATGAGATGGCTGTGCTCAGGATCTTGTCTCTTCTGAATGACTGTCAAATGTCCCCGGCTGATTGACAGGCAGCAGCAGGCCCAGTGGTCTGCTCTTTGCTGGAAGAAGGCCACAATGTGTAGACTGACAGACAACAGAGAGAACTTAAATACAAGCTCAAGTGAGAAGCATTTTCTGGGCCATTTGTTTCTGCTGACTCTGCCCGGGTCAGAGGGTGGGGGTGAGTACGTGGGAACAGAGAGAACTGCTCTGTTCCAGCAGTTTTCATAGCTCCGTGTTTATGGGAGAAGATGCTTCCAGCTCTGCACGAAGCCTCATTTTTGCCCATTTGCTGCCTCCTGCTGCTTCTCTGCTCAGTGGCCATACCCACAATCGGTTTCCTTCGTGAATACTTGCTGAGCTCACCTGCTTGGCTTCCTGTGCTGGTCCCTCTCCTACCTCAGCCTTACTTCTCTGTCCGTACCAATTATAGCCATCGGTTCTTTGCTGATCATTCATTCCTCTTCTTTCTTTCTCCAGTTTCCTTCAAGGAATATCTAAGTGCAAGGAATATCTAAGACGTGATGATCAGGGAGGGTACTGAGCTGGGGGCTTTGGGACTACAGTGGATTTGGGTGGTTAATTTGGAGATACAGGTCCAAATTATATTTAGAATTATATATTATTATAAAATATATCATAATTACATGTTCAGAAAGTAAAAAAGGATGAGATAAAGATGAAATAAACTATTTTAAAAATATTTGTTTTATTTATTAACAGCGCAAACCCCATTTTCTTCACATCCCCCAATGGACTGTCTTGCCTACCCTCTGGGGTGCACGCACCTCACTTTGGAGGCCACTAGTGTACTTCTCCCAAGTACTTTCTCAGTCTTTAACTGTTGGTAACTTAGAGAAGTTTCCAAGCCAAATATGTTTTCCATGTCATTGGCACCCCTTTGGAGATGGGTTCCGCAGGCTGACTACCCGCTGTGTGGCAAACTACTCCCTTTTGCTTGTCTGTGAGCCTGGCTCCTCCTTGCCTCCTCTGGCGGCCGTAGTTTATTATTCTGGAAGGGGCAGTGAACAGTCAATCCCCAACTGCCCTCTCCAGGCCACTCATGATTTTGCAGAGCTCTATCTAGCAAATGCCCCCTTAGGTTACCTTGGATCACCTCCTTCCAAATGGGAAATCATAGTATATTTACTTTTACTTATGTGGATGCAGTTCCATACCTTAATCATTTTCGTGCCATTCTTTGTACCTTTTTCAGATCTACTGTATCATTACTGAACTGCAGGAACCAGAACTGCACAGAGCATTCAACGTGGGCAAACCATGGACAGTGGCACAGTGATGTTGTCTGTTCCCTTCCTTGTAAATTTTTTTGTTTAATGGCCTTTTTTGACCTCTAGTAAGCAGTGAACTGATTCTTTTTTTTTTTTCCTGGAAGTGACCGTTTAAGCTCCGAGATCTTGCTTCTCTTGAGCAACAGTCAACTCAGAGCTCATTGTTTTGTATGTGATGATCGGATTGTTTTTTTCATGTGTAATTCACTTCAATATGTATTGAAATCCATTTTCATCTTCCTTTTAAGTGTTCATTCTGTCTCAAAGTCCTTCTGCAGTTCTCTGAAGCTGGCCTTCATCCTTGCCAGCTTGAATAACTTAGTGCTACCAACAAACTTTTTCACTTCCTTGCTTCTTCTCCACCCCCCCCCCTTTATTTTTTCCCTCAGTTTGCTTATGAATATGCTGAAAAGCCTCAGTCCCAGCAAAACTGTGCATGTGCCTTCTTTTTCTTTTCAGAACCAATTACTTTTACCTCATTTCTATCCTTCAGCCAGTTATTTATCCATAGTGGAAGCCGTTGCTTCTTGGTTTCCTTAAAAAGACTTTGTAGAGGGCCTTGACTTTCAAAAGTTTTTGTGTATGATCATTCTTATTCACATACTGGGTCAAACGCCTATGGAGTGTGTGTGTATTTGAGTTTTCACATATACGCAGACATATAATAAACATCTTGGTAATTCTTAGAATGAAACTAAGCTCTTCTCTCTGCTTTAAATTGCATTTTACAGGTGGTAATTATTTTACTGGTGTTTTTCCTTGACGATTATAAACTTTCAGGATTTAGAATAGAGTTTACTGTGTGTATTGTACAGCATTAAGCTTGTGATTTGACCCGAAGTGTTTCTCCAGAGCATTCTGAAGTCAACATAAACGTCAGGACTTTAGAATGCCTACAGGGGCTGCTGACAAATGACCACATTCTTTTTTTTTAAATTTTATTTAAGAGGCTTGATCAGAGACATGACCTTTTCTTAAAGGATTCTTGTCACTTTGTGAACTTACACTGCTCACCAGTGCAGGTGAAGGAGAGAGCTTTTAATGGAAAATGTTTTATCATAGTGTTTTCACGGTTCACCTTTGCTTGTTTCAGTCTCCCTACTGATCAAAGCAGCCTGGTAGTCAGTGCAAAATCTGAGGCACTGTAGATGTGAGCTTGCTTGTAGTTTTGATTGGCATGTGAACCGCACCAGTTTGAACTGTGTGTAGCTGCCATGGAGCTTTTTCTTCGGTCTGGAGGTAGAGCTTTCTGCTGTAGGCTGGCCCGGATATGTTACTGACCACTGGGTGTTTTCCCAAGCCTAGTAATTTTCATCCCTGTTTCCTCTCTACTTAAACACTGAATGCCTCTTTACAATGTCCAGGAAATACCAGTCCAGAGCTCATGTGCTCCGTGTTGCTGCTTAGTGCTTATCAGGATGGTCAAAATGGGGAAGTTGCTGGAGCTTGTGTCTGATTATGTACAAATGTCTTTGCAGCTGAAGAAACAGGGACCAAACTGGCTCTTCTTTCTGTTTCGCTTCTTCTCTAGCGACCTGGGATGCCATCAGGAGCTCGAATGCCCCATCAAGGGGCTCCCATGGGTCCCCCAGGCCCCCCATATGTTGGAAGCCCTTCCGTGCGACCTGGGATGCCCCAGACTGTGATGGAAACAACAAGAAAACGCACTGCACCACAGCAGGTCCAGCAGCAGCAAGTGCAGCAGCAAGTGCAACAGCAGCAGCAAGCTACTCAGAACCGAACTAGGAGGTGAGTGTTCTGGAAAGAAAACAGGGGAGGAAAATTT
Organism: Elanus axillaris; assembly: GCA_026212715.1. Classification (NCBI taxonomy): domain Eukaryota; kingdom Metazoa; phylum Chordata; class Aves; order Accipitriformes; family Accipitridae; genus Elanus; species Elanus axillaris. The sequence continues at coordinate 45,486,915 of JANZLQ010000078.1, forward strand.
GAGGAAGAAAAAATGATACCTTTTTAGCAATAGGTAAGACCTTTAAGCTCAAATGAGGCAGACTAGAATATTTATGTATTGTCAGTTTCTTAAAGCAGGAAAAACATCGGTAAAGTTTACTCTTTACTTTGTGAATGGTCTCAAACAAACTGACCTTTACTAATGTCTGGTTTTGCAGTTATAATACTTTTACCTTGCAGCTTTATCGGGCTATAAATCTGGCCATTATATTTAGCCTTTAAAGTTACTGAACAGTTCTCTTCTAATATAGTACAATTGTTGCATTATTTGTTATCTGTTCTGTATAGTTCCTCTGATTTCTGACTGGCTAACAAATTGGTTTGTAAATGAGACAAGTGGAAAAAATGTTTGGTTGGTCATGTGAATACTTGTACTATGGTCACTCAAGAGAGTGGTCATAAAACTTGCAAATTCCTACATGTAAAGTAGAGAGATATGCAAAGGAGATAATTCCATAGAATTAGAGGGATCTTTTTAAAGGAACTTTTTAATATATGCTCACTTTGTACAATGCTGAATGCATTCTCTCTTAAGTAACAGTTTGCCAGTTTCTTTTTGCAACTTATTAGACCTCAGCAGTCTTGAGTTCCAAGCGTGAGCCAGTTCCTGATAAATATGTAGGGTGCAGTCATCTAGGTGGTCTGCCTTTTGCAGAATCATTATAGGTGTATATATAGATTCAGACAGTGTTCTGGTGGTGTCATCGAATCTAGCTGTAAGTAGAACATGACTCTAAGCTCAGTGCTTCAGGAGCCCTGCTCTGTCCAGGTTAGTTGCCTTGGATCAGCAAGCCAGACTTGGGAATGCTTGTGTCTGTGATGCATCTGGAAAGACACCAATCCTGAGAGTATTAACGTATTACAACTGAATAAGATTGAATACAGAAGGAATGTGTGTGAGCGCAGCATGTGAGCACAGGAGATGCATGTGTGTCTTGGAGGCCTTGCCCAGCACTAGCCAAAATGCACGTTCCACAGCACGTCCCAGGAGGAACTCCAGGAAACTGCACAAAGTAATGCCTAGCCTTCAAATATGCAGGGTAGATATAACCTGAAAAATTGCCACTGCTGGGTAATTAAGGTAAACTTTAGTCAGTAACTAGTTTCCAGGGATTGTTAAAGAAGAGTCGTTTCTGAAAGTTGATGGCCTAACTCACAGAAGGAAGCAGTTCCCCTTCTGCAGTTCTTAACTTCAGTGGCTTCTAGTTTGGAACCCAGCAGTAATCTCAGCTCCCACCAGTGCTTCCTAGGTACTCAGGAAAGTTTCTCTGTTTCTTCTGCCATGCCTTCCCTCCAGATAAGATGTTGAATGTTTTCCCCTCATTCATTTCCACTTCACTCTCGTTTCCCGTTGAAATTTTTCTGTTTTTTCGGGCAAATTTTCTGGCACCTTGGATCCGATTCTGGGAGTAATCAAGTCCTATGTTTTATGGCACAAATGGGCCAAGAAGGTGTAGCTGTTCTTTCTTGGCATGTTTGGTGGAGACAGAAATCTCATTTCTGTAATTGACTTTTGGAGATCTAGTTGAGACCCAAGTTGTTGGGGGTTTTTGGTTTGTTTGTTACTTGCTTTTTTTAATTGCAAGCCTTTGGGGTTGTTGCAGATGTATGCATATCCCATTTCCCTTTGGGACGGTGGAACTTGCTCAGGCATTGCTTCCAGATTCTGTGAGGTGTTTCAGTGCAGATTGGATTTTGTGAGCTGTGGAAAGTGTTGGAGATTCACAGCATCTAATGTTCCAGTCCTATTATTCCTGCAGTTTTAAAAAGGGACATTGCTCACCTGTGAAGTTGGGTGTGACTGTGTAGATGAATTTTCTGGCCCCGAGGAAGGGTGTAGTTTGCACCTCTGGACACAAAGAGTTCCTGAGGCTTGGTTTATACAGGGATGGGGAAGAATCTAAGAATCCGGTATTTCAGGCCAGGCTTATTATTAGCAAACGTAGGAAGGGAGTATGCCACATCGATGTGTGTGGAAACAGCTTTTACGTGGACATGGCTGCTGACAGACTTCCTGAATGAAAACAGTAAGGAGGGGCATACTTGTGACATGGCAGAGCGGCAGCAGGCGGTTCGCTTTCTCCCATTTGTCTGTCACAGATGGAGTGATTCATCTACTGCTTAAGATAAAGGCCTCACAAATTACAGAGGTGAAGGATAAGGCCTGAATTCCCTCTTAGCCCTGTTAGAGAAAGCTAGGTGACAGGTTTGGTGGGCACAAACGGTTCTTAGAATCTGAAGAATTCGAAAAACAATGTATTTGGCAATCTTCCCGACAGTACCATTTCTTTGGCATATATACATTTGTGTGTATGTACACAAACACAGGTGTGTTTTTAAAAGCATAGATATATAAATGTGCTTATGTATGGGTGTGGACACATTATGTATATACACTGCAGGCACACATATCTTCCCACATGTGCATTCATAAAGATGAAAAAATATGGAAACATAAGCCCACGTACCTTTGTATATCACTCATCCAAATTGTTACGATAAAACAAGTGTGTATACCTCGGGAAGGGTGTGTATATATGTGTGTTTTCATACATCATATGACATACACCTATATATGTGTGTTTTCATCAGCACTTAATTTTGGGCGTGAATGAATGAATGAGTGTCGTCTGTTTGAACAAGTTCACGTTCTGTTTACAGGCACTCACCTCCTTACATGTGCATATGCATGGGTGTATCTATGCACACTTCCACACGTGCGCACTGTTCTCCTACATTCTTTTTCTGTATCTATAGAGGGCATGTGCACATGCACTTGCATACGTTGCTGCCCTGCACCGTAGAAGATGCTGTGATCAAAGAACTTGCACACTTCTTTCCAAGATGCATAACAGACAGCCCTGATTTGTTCTTAGCTAACTACCTCCCCAGGCTGCTGAGAGAAGGGGTCCTAGGTCCTGGGCATGGGTGAGACCCTTTTGCTGATGCATGCACAGCTGTGCACCAGCATGTGGAGATGTCAGGATAATTTAGCAGGTGGCCTCGTTACTCCTAGATCTGTCACCATGGTAACGTGTTTTTTTCTTTAAAAAATGTACAGTGCCAAGAGGAGGAAGATGGCTGACAAAATTCTCCCTCAGAGGGTGAGTCGCTTTCATTTCCTATTCCCTTCACAATCAGTTTAACATATTAGTGTAATTAGAGGGATTTTAGAAAATACTTTCACTTTTTGTTTAAAAATCTAATTAAAAAGTAAGTAGGCAGTGGGTGAAAGTCTAGAGAGCAAAGCTGGGGCTGGGGCTGGGGGCTGGGAGTGTGGAGTACAGCCTGGCCTGTGTCGTCCTCGTGCACTGGATTAGCCGAGCCAGCACTGCCACTTGCTGGATGGACAGTGGTGCTGGGCTGCGAAGTACACGACTTGACGCTGGGGCCCTCTGGGTCTTAAGGATGTTTTTGATCAATTTTTGAGGCTGGCCAAAAGCTGGTTCAGAGCACAGCTGTGCCTGTAGGAGATGGGCTCATTCTTAGGTCTCTCTGGCCCAGTACAGCTGCCAGGTTCTAATTTTTGTGGTTGTGTCCTAGTAGGACTGAAGTGGACCCATGTAAACAACAGAGTTCAAGGGGCCTGCATTGTCTGCAGAGTTATTAATTCTCTTATCTCTGGGGATGCGTCTAGCTTTTAGTGTCTGCCTATGTTTGATCCTCAATGCTTCAGTCTTCTACTTCCTTTTTAAACATTGGAATTTCTTTCTGCTCCCCTTCTCTCATTGTTCCCAGACTTTTCCTTTCCTGTGACCTCTTCAGTACAGTTCCCCTAAAACCTACTTGGTCCCAAAAGGCAAGCTTCCTCAGTGTTCAAAACACACGCCCGTGTCACATACTAGTCGCAGTTTCTTTGGCTTCTGGTGCTTTTTCTGGGCTCAGAATCCCTTTGACAGGTGTGCAGATCTCCATGTCCTTTTTGAGTCTACCTCTCCACTGCTATTGTAAACCCAAACTTGCTGGGAGCCTCCAGTTTCTCTTCTGTGACATTCCAGAGGTACCTAGTGCCAGCCACCTGAGGAGGTGAATCCACTTTGGTACTCCTGATGTCATATTATCACTTCTTTTCTTGTAATTCCTTCTACCCTCTGAAGGCACAGCCTCTCATAGGTTAGCCATTAGTTCTCTCATGTTGCTGTCTTGAAAGGACTAAGCTACCATCAAATCCAGACCTTTGAACTACTTGCAGCCTCCATGGTGTTTGTGTTAAAGCCTTGTTCCTGCTCTGCTTAGTGTCTATACTTTCTTAGAATGAAAGCTATGTTTATTGTGCTGTCAGTTCTGTCTTTCCCACACAAATTGTTTTCACAGACAATTACACATCCTGTGTAGTGAGGCTACCACTTTAAATATACGTCCATTTGAAGGCACCCTTTTTTTTTTTTTTTTGGTCTGGTGCCTTTATAAGATAAAAAGGTCTCAGAACAGAGTTAACCAAACTTTTTTGGCAACAGGAGAAATTGTGCCTCTGTTTATCAAATCCATGATAATTCTTTAATAGTGTCATGGTTTAACCCCAGCCAGCAACTAAACACCATGCAGCCACTCACTCACTTTCCCCCCACCCAGTGGGGTGGGGGAGAGAATCACGAAAAAAAAGGTAAAACTCATGGGCTGAGATAAGAACAGTTTAATGGAAGAGAAAGGAAGAAAGTAATAACAACAACAGTAATAATAATAATACTACAATAATAATAATACAACAATAACAAAAGAATTGGAATATACGAAACAAGTGATGCACAATGCAGTTGCTCACCACTCACTGACCAATGCCCAGTTAGTTCCCGAGTAGTGATCCCCTCCCCAGGCCAACTCCCCTCAGTTTATATACTGGGCGTGACGTCCCATGGTATGGAATATCCCTTTGGCCGGTTTGGCTCAGCTGCCCTCGCTGTGTCCCCTCCCAACTCCTTGTGCCCATCCAGCCTTCTCGCTGGCTGGGCATGAGAAGCTGAAAAATCCCTGACTTAGTCTAAACATTACTTAGCGACATCAGCATGTTATCAACATTCCTCTCATACTAAATCCAAAACATAACACTATACCAGCTACTAGAAAGAAAATTAACTCCATCCCAGCCAAAGCCAAGACAAATAGGTAGAGCCTTATTAAAGTATGTCAAAAAAACCTGTACAGATGCTAGAACCTCTCAGAACCATGCTGTCACCAAGTCTTCTCGCCTTTCAGTGTCTTTGTTGCTGGCAGCCAATAATTCAAACTGGTAGAGTGATAAGGCAACACAAATGGCTAGAGTTCTGTCTGCAATGGGTTTTTTGTCAGTGCAACCAAGCTGCAGTCCATGAGGCTGCAGTCAGTGTATCAGAACCTCCTTACGCTTACCATTCATGGGATGGGAAAATGCTGTGTGCATTGGTGTCCTGTCAAGTGGAAGACATGCACTGGTGGCTGTGAAATGCACATGAAACACAGGGTAAAACTTCCAACTTTCCGGAGCTACTTCTGGAGTATTTTCCAGCCAGTCAGTATCTTGTTACCCACAGACTTTTTGCAGACTCTTGCTTGTGTTTCCTGGGAACTGTGAAAGAGAGAGAGAGGAAGATACTAAATAAATTTTACTCTGGAAAACTGTCTTATGTAATAGTGGAAAAGGAGGTGGGTTCTCCATGTTACTTGCTGTCATAGTGAGTCAGGCAGTTGGGACAGATAACCTGTTGTTGCGCTTCCAGGCTCTCTGATCAAGCCTGTGCTATAGTGCTGGAGCGTATTGCTAGTTGGAAGGCGTCGCTCAGCTGCTACAGTACAGCTATTTGAGAAGGATTTGATTTTGGATGGGTATAATTGTATGAGAAAGTTTGACCTAGCAACCTATTACATGTCGGGAGATAGGATTGTGGAACTGCGTGGGACCTCCTGGCATATCCAGTCTGGTTCCCTCTGTCATGGAAGCCGTGACACAATTACTGCCTCAAGACTAGTTAGGTTCCTTACTTCTGAGATACTTTAGATCCAGCAGCTTCTTTTTTTCTTTTTTGCTAGGCTTGGCAAGGCAAGTGCTTTTAGTTTGCCAAGTAAGAGGGGCTCCGCACAATTCTCACACTTCTTCGTTATTTCTATTCCAGGTCAAATTCACCTCTTTCGAACCTCTTTAAATCTACCTTTTTAGGAGACCAGAACTCAGGTTACCAGTATCACCAGTATTTGAATGCCACTAATGTATTTTTATCTCTAATGGAAATTGCTAGTGTCGCAGATTGGGATCGCATCTTATCTTTTATGGCCTCATCACACTGATACAGCGTATGGCCATTCTGTGATTGACTAATGCTCACAACTCTTTCTGCTTTTTATTGTTTGCAACTGGTGAATTTCCATTCCCAGTAGGAATTAAGGACGTAGACTCTGAGGACCATGATCCTGTGCTTTGTAATGGTGTATGTCAACCCATTTCTATGATACAATTCTCAGTTTCCTTACATTCTCTGTACTATCTTCTGCCTTGTATTGACAGTCAAATTTGTCATTATTAAGTTTTGTTAGCGTACTTCTTTTTGTTTGTGCTGGAGCTATTTATGAAAATATCTAAATAAAATCAGTTTCAACAATGGTCCATGAGGTACTTCCTGCTTAATACTTTTTTACTATGCTGGTTCTTTACCACATATTGTTCTTGTTCTAATCCCCATTTTTCAGTCTTAAGTAGTGGTTCCCTTTATGACTGTATGTTACTTAAATGCAAGTTTATTGGATCTATTGCATATCTTTCGTTTAAAATGCAACTTTAACGAAAAGATAGACTTGGTTAAGCCCAGGCTGACAAACTGTAATGTAATAAGGCTCAGCATTTTTTTTACAGTGTATTCGACATTAACTCGAGTTCTGTGCAGCAGGCTATACCTCACCCCATTTTTCTTACCTCTGGATCCTTGTTCTCAGGTCACCACAACTCTCATTCAGTTTCAGAAAAGTTCATAGGCATCTTCATTCATATCTGGGGGTCTAGATCTCTGGAGCTGATGTGGCATTTGTGAGCCAAGTCTAGCAGTTGTGCTTCAATTTCAACCTCAGGCCACAAATGGTCTGTAGAGAAACATGACTGCACATCAGATTGCGCCTCTTCTTTCTCCAGGCCTTGTATCCTCTTTACTTCCGGTCAGTGTCTTTTCTCTTTGTTCTGAGTCATTACATTTTTTCCCAGGCACCATGACTGTGATTCACTGTTCTGCTTCTTCAGCTTCCTTGCCTACCCATTCTGATGCAAGAATCTCAGCTGAAAATCATTCTGGCTCCATAGCTGTTGTCTCTCTGCTTTTCCTCATTTAACTTGCTGAGTGGAGTGCAACTCTGAAACAGCAAACTGCTCCTCCTTCAATGGCATGCTTGTCTTTTAGTATCGACTACTGTTCTTCTCACTGGGCCCCAAATTCCCATCAGGACTAGCTGTGCTGATAAGCTTTTGTACAGCTGTCCTCTCCTTTTCAACCTCCGTACTTCATTCTCCTTTACAAAAATATGCAGTCAGCTCCTGCTGCTGTTCACTGACTACCATATGGGATTCTTTGCACAGATCCCATACCATAGTAGCTGCCCTGTTGTTGTTTGGTCACTGCATGGCTGTTGTCCACCTATTTCTTCACCTGAGCCAACCAGAGGTGAGGAACACCTAGATCTGCTATTCACTCATAAAAAAGAAATGGTTAGGGATGTGATTATCATTTGGCAGCCTTGGATGTAGCAACTGTGAAATAATGAAGATCAAGATAGAATCGTAGAATCATTTAGGTTGGAAAAGACCTTTAAGATCATCGAGTCCAGCCATCATCCATGCCCACTAAACCATGTTCTGAAGTGCTTTGTCTACACGCTTTTTGAATACCTCCAGGGATGGTGACTCAGCCGCTTCCCTGGGCAGCCCATTCCAATGTCTGACAACCCTCTCAGTAAAGAAATTTTTCCCAATATGCAACCTAAACCTCCCCTGCTGCAGCATGAGGCCATTTCCTCTCGTCCTATCACTAGTTACTTGATGGAAGAGACCAGCACCCACCTTGCTACAAGCCCCTTTCAGGTAGTTGTAGAGAGCGATAAGCTCTCCCCTCGGCCTCCTTTCCTCCAGGCTGAACAGCCCCAGTTCCCTCAGCCGCTCCTCCTAAGACTTGTGCTCCAGGCCCCTCACCAGCTCCGTTGCCCGTCTCTGGACATGCTCCAGCACCTCAATGTCTTTCCTGTAGTGAGGGGCCCAAAACTGAACATGGTACTCGAGGTGCGGCCTCACCAGTGGCAAGGTACAGGGGAAAGATCTCAAAGGGAATGAGGAAGGGGAGTAGCGAAGTACAGACCCCTGACTTCAGACACACAGAGTTTGGCTTATTCAGGGAACTGGTAGGTGTGATCCCATGGGAAGCAGCTCTGAAGTGCAAAGTGGCTTAGGGAAGCTGGCAGGTCTTTAAGGACCCTCCAAGCATAAGAGCAGTCTGTCTTGATATGTGGGAAAATGAGCAGATTGATGAGGGGCTCAGCTTAACTAAGCAAGGAACTCACAGTGGAGGTCCCAACATCAAAAGGCAGTGTACAAGAGGTGGAAGCAGGGACAGGCTACAAAGGAGGAATTAAGAAAAGTTGCCTGGGCATATAGGGAATGATATCAGGAAAATCAAAGCTCAGCTGGAGTTGAGATTTTCAAGAGACGTCAAGAGCAACAAGAAAAGCTTCTACTGTTACATTAGTAATAAAAGGCTAACTGAGGAAAATATATGATGCTGAGTGGGCTGGGTGATACAGCGATAACAGAGACAGATAAGTCTGAAGTACTCAAAGCCTTCTTTGTCTCAGTCTGCACTAACGAGGTCTCCCGTACCTTGAGAACACACTTAAGAGGAACAGCCAGCACTGGACGACAGGCATTGAGCCAGGGATTACGTGAGAAAACTCGACCTGTAGAACTCCATGGTACCCAACAGGCTGCATCTGAGGGTGCTGAGGGAACTGGCCAATGTCCTTGCAAGGACACGCTCTATCACCTTTGAAATGTTGTGGAAATGGGGGCAGGTTCGCAATGACTAGAAAAAGGCAATTGTTGCACCCATCATCGCAAAAGGCCAAAAGAACGATCGAGGGAACTGCAGCCAATCGGCCTCACTTTGGTCCCTGGGAAAATCACAGAACAAATATTTGAAACACATTTCTGGACATGTGAAGGAGAAGGTGGTAATAGGAAACAGTGAGCATGGATTTACCAAAGGTAAATCATGCCTGTTCAACCTGATTGCCTCCCCTGATAAAATGACTGGATCTGTGAGCAAGAGATAGCAGTGGATATAATTTACCTTGGCTTTAGCAAAGTTTTCAACACTGTCTCCCATAATAGTCTTGTACCCAAGCTGGGATATTTTGGTCTAGATGAGTGGACAACCATCTGGTTGGATGATTGGGCTTAGAGGGTAGTGGCTAATAGGTTGCACTCTACCGGGAAGACAGTGACAAGCAGAGTACTGCAGGGATCTGTCCCAGCAGCTGTTCAGTTTAGCATCTTTATCATTGACCTGGAGGAGGCAGTGGAGTGCTTGCTTATAAAATTTGCAGATGTCACCAAATCACGGGGTGGGGGGAACCAGTCAATACGCTTGCGGAAAGGCTGCCATTTAGGGGGAGCCGGACAGGCTGGAGGAATGAGCCAGCAGGAGCTTTATGAAATGCAACGAGTTCAAATGCAAAGTTCTTCCTTGGGAAAGCGGAGGGCACTAAGCTCTTGGTGGGGCTTCCTGGCTGGGGAGCAGCACTGCTGGAAAGCCCTTGGAGGCCCTGGTGGACAGTGAGCTGAGCATGAGCAAGAAGTTATGCCCTGGCAGCAAAGATGACTGACAGCGTCCTGGGCTGTATGAACCAGTAACACAGCCAAGAGATTGAAGGGCTTGATTATGCGTCCTTGCTCAGTACTCATTAGCTCACAGCTAGAGCACTGTGTCCAGTTTTGGGACCCCCAATTCAAGAAAAACATTGGCAAACTGAACTGAGTTTAGCAGAAGGTCATTAGAGTGGTCAGAGGGTTGGATCAGCACATGAGGAGAGACTGAGAGAACTGGCCTTGTTCAGCCTGGAGGAGGGATGGCTCTGAGGTGACCTAACAGCAGCTTGACAGCTCCTAAGAGAGGATGCTGAAAGCAGCAGTGCTGACCACCCACCTGCGGAGACAGTCGCCAGTGACCGTCAGAGAGAGCTTGGAGGGTGGGAGAAAGGGGATGCAGCACACCGTCCTGCTTGCCAGCCCTTTGGCGTCCAGGCAAGGATTGCAGGGCTGGGAGCAGCAGGGCCCTTTCTGCCAACGGGGCTGCAAACATGCCCACACTGAGTGCCCAGGCCAATGTCCCCAGCCTGCACGCGACTCTTGGTCAAGAAGGTGGAGCCAGGCTTTGCAGTGCAGCATGGCAGGAGAATGAGAGCCGGCGAGCCTAAGTTGAAACAGGAGAGGATCTGGCTATATGTAAGAAGAAACTTTTTCACAACAGGACAGTCAAGCATTGGAACTCAGAGAAGTTGTGGGATCTCCACCCTTGGAAGTTTTCAAAGCCCAACATAACCTCATCATTGACCCTGCTTTGAGCAGAAAGTTGGACTAGAGACCTCCCAACATCCCTTCAAGCTGGTACGTGTGATCCAGCTGCTGTTCCATAGAGCACCTCCAACAGAAGTCTCTAGAAATGTTACTTTCATATGCAGTCGGACTCCCTGCTCTAGACTCGATGCTTTTCCATGTTGATTGACACTGTGGTCACCTCTCCAGCTGTTTCTTTGGACTGTATGCCTCAGAGGTTTCGCTGGGTCATAGATGCTGCCTAGCCACTGAACACAAAGGAGCTACTGAATTGCTTTTAATAGAATTTTGAGAATAACTCGTAAGGACTCCTCGTAATCCTAATTCATAGATGTGATCTATAGCCTTCTTTTATGTAATTAAACATTCAAATATAAACAGTGTAGAACTTAGGCGCATATATGTATTGCTTCTATCTGCCCACATTTAGTCTGTGCTCGTAACCGATTACTGTGAGTAGCGGGTGAAAGACTTGCTTAATTGTTGCTTGTAGTGTTGTAGGATCTTTGCATTTTTGAATGGTATCTGCATGTGGCCATGAAATTCAGAATGACACAGTCTTTAATTGTTTTTGCCTTGTTACTGGACTGTGTTGTTGGCTCTGTGGTAGCCAGTCAGAAATCCTCCTTGAAATGCTGTCTCTTAGGTATCAAGACTTTCAAGGTGGCACTGAGTTATAATTTCTAAGGAGTGTCAGCTCTTAGCTATCCTTCTTTAACCACCATAGAAGCCTCAATGGTAGAGACGCTTTTGTCAGTAAGCTCCATGAGATGGCAGAGTTTGCAATCCTCAGAGAAGCAAGCAAGACCTGGACTTCAGAAGAGCAGGTTTTGGCTTGTTCAGGGATCTGCCCAGAAGGATATTATGGGACAGTACGGATCCCTGGAAGACAAAGGGGCTCAGGGAAGCTGACTGAACTTCAAGGACAACCTCTTCAAAGCAAAGGGGAATGATCAGACCGATGTACAGAAAGTTGAGCGGGCCTGGCAGGAGGCCGGCAGGGTTAAGCAGGGAATTCCTGCCCTGCCTCAAATGCAAAGAGGGAGTGCACGGAGGTGTAAGCAGGGATGGTCTACCCAACAGGAACAGCACAATGGTGCCCGAGCATGCAAGCATGAGATTAGGGAAGTCAGAGCTCAGCTGGAACTGAACCTAGCAATGGACGTGATGGACAACAAGGAAGACTTCTGCAAAGTGTATCAGCAGCAGAAGGAAGACTAAGGAAAACCCAAGTCTGGGTCTGATTCTGCCGCTCATGTCAAAAGCCATGGAGAAAGCCGTGGCACTTGAGTGTTGCCTTTGCCTTCGTTTCTCCTGGTAAGTCCTGTCCTCAGGCCTCCCAGGTCCCTGGGCCTACATCAGTCAGGGGAGCATGGCTGTTCAGAGGGACCTGGACAAGCTGCAGGAACAGGATGGCGGCTCAGCATTGTGAAGTTCAACAAAGCTAAAGGAAAAGTTCTACTCCTGGGATAGAATGATACCATGCAGTGGTACGGGTGGGCATCAACTGGGTAGAAAGCAGTTTTGCAGGAGAGGACCTGGGGGTCCTCGTGGACAACAAGTAGAGAATGAGTCTGTGAGGTAAGCCAGCCGTGACAAAGGTCAACTGCAAAATGAGCTGTATTAGCATAAGCGTTGCCATCAAGTCAAGGAGAGAGGCTATTCCTTGCTGTGCCACACTTGTGAAATGCATCTGGACTTCCTGAGCACAGGACCACAAAGACGTGACATCTTGGAGTGAGGCCTGCAGAGGACCACCAGGATGTCTGGGGGCTGGAGCACATGCCTGTCAAGAGAAGGTACAAGAGCTGTGTTTGTCCAGCCTTGAGAAGAGAAGGGGAAAGGGAGATCCTGTTGGTAAGTGCAACTGCTGTATGGGGGTGAAGAAAAGACAGAGCCAGCCTCCTCTTGGAGGTGCACAACAACAAGACGAGAGGCAACAAAAACTCACTGCAACGTGGGCAATTGACTCGGTATAAAGAAATTAAAAAAAAAAAAAAAAAACACAACCAAAAATCCAAAACATGATGGTAGCAAAACGTTGGAACAGGCTGCCAAAAGATGCTGTGGGATGTCCATCCTTGGTTGGAGGTGGTCAGAACCCAACGGGACAAGGTCCTGAGCAACCTCCTGTAATTCGAACCTGTTTTGTGAAACAGTTGGTCTGTGTGACTTCCAAAGGTCCTCCTGATCCAAATTACTTTGTGATTACTGGGGCTCAAACAGCTGTCTACCCAATTCATGGTTTTGCCAGATACTCAGTGAATCCTTTGTGTGTTTGAGGGCTGTTCATCAGCATAACCCCAGAAGTTCAAACGGATTGTTCCCAGGATGTGGGTGGCTTTGTTTTTGTCTTGTGTTGGAAGGAACTGTGGTAGATGCTTCTGATACGCCTTGACTAGCAAAGAAGTACTGACTGCCTCAACATGGAAGGCTTGTGGAGGCCAGGGAAGGCTGAGCCGCCTATCAAGTTTTTTGTAGCCAGCAGTACTCCTGTCAGTGCTCCACTTGAAGAGACTCAAATTCTTTCAGAATTCACTTTCCTACAATGTTAAGTTTATGGCAGAATGGGTTATACTGCGTCAGCGGGAAAGATTTTATACATACAGTCATACTGGAAGTCAATGAGGCTGACAGAGATAGACTTCTTAGCTTGTGTGGTGTCCACATTTCACATAGGGATGCTAATGAAAACCCCAAACTAGAAGCTCTTTATGCAAAAAATGCACTTCCTAGATCCTATGTTTTCTGATGACAGAAGCTGCAGAAACGATTACTATAATTTTTTTTTTCAAAAGAGAGGAATCAAGAGCTAACCTGTTTGCGGTAGGAGGTATTGGAGACCTATGTTTTGCACTCTGTTTGAGTAGTGTTGAAGAGTGTGGGAGATGGCTTTGGTTTTTGCAGAAACGGGAAATCTCACATCTGTTCCTTCTTACGTCTCTGGTCTCGGATGTTTTAGTGGCAATGAGTACAACTCAAGAAAACCTCTGTCTCCAGCTTAAGCTCAGGTTTTCCATCACTGACACTGATTTTTTTTTCTGTCATTTCCTATCAGTATTCTGTCTGTTCTTTATGGTCTGCATACTTGTATATCAACTCCTAATAGTTTTATTGAGAGTTCTGTTTAATTTTACTAGAGTGTGGCAAGCCTTCTTAGAGAAGACTTTGAAAAGAAAGAGCACGTATTTGATCTGGGAGAAGAAAAAAAGTACTAATTTATTTTTAGCGTCATACAACTAGGCAATCTGAAATCTGACCTTATCATGAGAATTTACTGCTACTTTGTTTTGGTTTTGTTTAAGTTCTACAGGAAAAGGCCTCAGGATTTACTTGTAAGTAAGAGCATGTGTATTTAAAATTACTAATGTTGAAATATTCCCTGCAGTCATTGTCAAATATTTTCAGCGTTTGGCTACACTCACTCCTAAGGATTTTCCCCTTATTTCTAATCTGAACTTAAAACAATTTCAAGTTCATTGTGTTGTCACTTTGATAGGCAGAGAAATGTAGCTTTCTTTTTCTGTAGATAGATACATACTCGTAAGTGAAGTTAAATTAATTGGCTTCATGGAAACTTGTATTATAGAGGATGTTTTCCTGTCTGCTACTTATCTTAATAGCTTTTCTCAGAATTTTCTTGAGTTTGTCAGTAGATTTCTTCATCTGTGACTGTGGTGTTCTTTTAGTGATTATGATATTGCCAAGCATGGCAGTAATTGTAAAATCTTTAGTCTTACCCCATGTCTTCCTGCTCATGTATTTAAAAACTGCACTGGCCTGTTAGGCTACAGTGGTGTTCTGGGCTACTGCTTCCCCCCCTACCATTTCCTAAATCCTTTTAAGATTTCCCTGGGAAGCGGTAAGAGTCCCCATGCTGTAGCTATGTCCTGCATTCCTTTTTTCTAGGTTTTTGATTGTACAAATACCTTTAAAAATTTCTTCTGTTTTCTTTTTCCTAGTTCACCATGGTATGGATCTATATCCCTGTCCTCTTCTTTATTTCTGATTTCCCCGTCCTGTGTCACTTGTAGATTCTGTTCCTTACATTCAGGTTAAATTAGAAAAGCCCCACAACTATTCCTCTTCTTTATACCTTGCATCTTTGTCTGTTTGTTGCTGCTCTTGCAGATGACTTCATTAACTTATCCACACTTTTGGTCACTTTCATCAGTAGCCATGGTCTCGTTAGTACCCACCACTACACATAAATTGCTTGGGTTATTGTGCATTCCATTGTGTCTGTTCAGTATTGCAACTCATCTGCCACCATGTAGTTCAGTCAGCAAACTCAGAAAAAGCCTTTTCTGAAGTGTCTTACAGTCCTTTCAGGTCATGATTAACTAAAAATTTTAGACCTTTTAATGCATTTATGCCTCTCTTTCCCTCTTCTGGATCATTGCCAAGTCGAAGTTGTTGAAAGTGTACCACTTGGCCGTGATGAAAACTGCATCTTTATCTTACCGCTTTTTTTCAGCTTTCTTTGGCAACACATGGCCAGTATTCGCTTTTTATCTGTGTGTCCCTGTGAATTCCTCAAAAACTTCTTGTGAAGGAATATATCCCTAAAGACCACGGGAAGGTCTAAAATATCTGTTTTCCTTTATTTTTTTCCATTGTTTTGGACATCTTTAAGGAATGGATGGGACATAATTTTCTTGCAGAAGTGATACAGCTAGGTCTCTTGATACTTGGAAGAATAAATTTGGAATTCACATGATGCTTTTTAGAACTCTCTCAGCCACAGCCATAGTTAGCATGGAATGAACATACTAGATCAGTTTTGACGTGTGTATCTTTCTCTATAGCCTTGGAGACCAAAGCAGAGTTGTTCCTTTGGTGTACTTGAGAGAGTTTAGCTTAGATTTAAATGTCCATGACTCTGTATTTCATAACTGGGAAATGTTCATGACATTCTGCTTAAAACATTGTAGGAAAATCAGAGTAAATCTCTCTAAATCTTGCTTGTATCTTTTAGATGCATGTTAACAGGTGTATCTGTCCTGGTTCCACGTTTCTGCTCTGCTTTAAATCAAAATACAACTTAACTCTTTGGTATTCTTCCGGTAACTCTGTGACTATAAACAGATAAAAGTTTTCTCTCGTGACACTGTTTTTCCTTTGCTAATATTTATTTGGTAATGAGATAGCCAGAATAGAGATTCAATTCTAAATAAATTTAGAGTTAATGGGTTTTTTGTAGCACCTCGCAGTATTATCTCTTCCAGTGCAATTCTTAGCATTTAGATGAAGCCTTCCCTAGTGTGCAGCCTGTTGTCATTGGCTTCCAAGCTGTTGTACTGTGCCAGGCATAGCAGCTATCCCGTGATATTTTTCATATCCCAGAAATTGCAGCGTTGCAGCTGTTCACTGGTTTCTGATTCTGTTTCACAAGCTTTGCGCATTTGTTTACAGGCACGTGTGGTGGGGCCCCCACAGTGTGCTGCTTTTACAAGGAAATCGTGAGAGCCTCTCCCATCGTGCTGTTCGCTGCACATTGTCCCCACTGCCCCCACTCTTATCATTCTTCCATTGTTTTGTCACCATCGATAAAAAAAATCTGTGGAAATCAAGGATAAAAGTGCATAACTTAATAATAATAATCTCTTCTTATTAATTTTTAAAAAATTGAAACATTTGAATTTTCACAATATGAAAAAGAGAACCCCAGCCTCTAGAAAGACACTATCTTACTAATGTTAATAATAATCTATTCTAGTTATCCATATAATTCTAAGATAAGGTTTAGGGTTAGACCTAAGATGATGAGGTGCTGCTGCTAAGTGCTCTTCGTAGTTTCTTGAAATAGATAAAGGTCAGAATGGAGAACTGAGGTATCGCAATACTCTTTACACATTTGTAGCGAGAACTTTTGTAGAAGAAGAGAGGGGAATTGCATGGAACTATGAACTTTTCAGTTAGGGCAAACCATGCAAGAAGGAGGAATTGGGCAGGCTGCACCGATCCTTATCACGTAAACACCAAATAACTGGGGTTCAGTTACCTATGAAGAAAACTGAAAAATTAATTACGTACTACTGGCTGGAGTGTAAGCCTGCCTTGGAATGTAAGAGTACGTTTATCTTTTTGAGCTAAAATGTACCAGAAACAAAGAAAATTCTTCTCTGTGATATGATACCGCTGGAGCTCCCCTTTAATTTTCCTCTCACTCTTGAGGGGAAATTGGGAACGAGCTTGAAATTGGAACATTATAATGCCTCCAAAAGATTATTCCAATAGTATAGTGAGAAAGCAAAAGACTGTAAGAGCAGCCAAAACTGGCCTGAGTGGACCTTTGATCTAGCCCAGTATCCTGTCCTCACTGTGACTGTAACACATACCTAGAGAAGAGTACAAACACAGGCAAGTACAATTCTTCTCCTAAATACTCTCCCAACCTGCAGCCATTTGCAGTTCAAGGAATTCTATACGGCTTTATCTCTGTTGGCTGATTTTAAAGTGTTTGTGCTTTCTTAACATCTTATAATGTTTCACATCCATTTCGGTTATAGGAATGGAATAGGAAGTACCCTTTCACTTCCATGTGGTAAGAGATGTAGAAGCATGGAATAGAAATATTTATTGAAGATTAGTGCTGTTTCTACAAACTTATTAGAAATTTCATTAGATCCTGAGTCCAGTACCCTGTGAACCAGCTGGAAAGGTTGTATTACAGCTGTAGTATATGCTTTATCTCGAGGGCTGTGTAGGCCAGCTCCCTGCTTCATCATGTGCCTAGGAGTTCCTGAACTGACTGTGTTGAAACTTGGAGTTAAAAGACTGAAACTATGTTCTGGGTCCAATTTTTAATTGACTGTAGTACAGCATGATTAATTTCCTCTGTGTGGAAGGAACTGAGGAATCTTTTCTGCTGTGTGGGACAGGATAGAAGCATTGAGACGTTTTGTTGGGTCTGAAGATTTGTATTCACTGTGTGGAGGAAGTCTTGCCTAGCTGTCTTTATTCTGCAAGCTATCTGGCAACTCCTTGATGTTTCCAGGGCAGTGCTTGCTCTTCATGCTTTGCTCTTAAAAATGTTCATGTTCTTTTATTATTATGCTGATACTAAGACTTTGTGAAAGAATACAAGCAGTTAAAAATATAGTGGTTCAGCTAAAGCTGAACAGAGTTTTTGGCTCCATGGTTTCTGCTTCTCCAAAGTGTCAGTTCTGCTGTAAATAGAACAGGCGTTCTAGCATCTCAAAACAAATAGACAAATAAATAAGGTTGAACGAGACATTTGTTTGATAGCCTCAATCAGTCTAAATGCAGAAGGGAGGAATTGTTCCTTTTCAGGCTGGAAAAGAAAAATATTAAGAAAGGGATGACAAAAAACTGTAAAATATATCAGCATTATGGAGAAGGTGAATAGGGAATGCCTGCCCACTGCTGCTCCAGCAATGCAAGAAGTTGGCATGAAATGAAACTAACGGATGGCAGATTCAAATGAGCAAAAGGAGGTACTTCTTCACACACTGTCTGTTGAGGTTCCGGAATGCCACGCTTCAGGCTGTTGTAGGTTCTAAAGGGCAGCAACTTTCAAATGCTGTCAGAGACACAATACTGGGATAGACGACTGTTGGGATTAACTCATGCAATAGTTCTTACGTCCTTGCAGAACACAGTGAACAGGTGTGTATGCCTGGTGTCTCTCCCGTAGGTGTTTGTGTCTTACACCAAATGAAAAACGTGGACTTCTGTTTCTAAAGCAAAACAGAAATACCAACTAGCTTTTAAATCCTGTAGAACAGAAGTGTTCTAACAATTAAATACTCTAGTTACAGAGGTGAAAGCTAGAGTGAATATCATAGAAATAGACAAGGCAGTCCAGTAGATTTTTTATAATTGCTTACAGTTCCTTTCTTTTATGGTTTGCCTGCATGAGTTATTCCCAATTAAGAACGGACTTTTTCATGTAAGGGTATACTTGCCCATTTTTAAGCTCAGATCATTAGGTCTTCCTCTTAACCTACTTCATATCACCTCCTCTGCTGACTTCTCTGGAAAAGGGAAAATAAAAAAGGGGTTTGTTAATAGAATTAATGTAGTTTAGCTGATGTATTAAAATACCAGTAAAAATTGGCAAGATCATAAGTTGACACCTCATAGCTGGTCATGTTGAATCTTTGACATGAAAGTCAATTGCACCTCAGCCAAGAAGATGCGTTGACAAAGGCTGACTTCCTAAATGGCAGTTTTTACTTACCATGGGTAACACTTGTTTTTAAAAATCAACATGAACACACCCCATTTATTTTTAGTCTAGAGAGACCCAGAACGTTTTTTGTCTAAACAGGACAAATTTACTGTACTTTGCATTGCTGAGAGGAGTGGCTCCCGGGCTGCTTGTAGCTAAGCCTCACTTGTAAAGAAGCAGCCATGATTCAGGCCTTGAGAATCCAGCTGGGGTCTTCCATTAGCTTTAGTTCTGTGCTCTAGCTTTTCAGTCGTATGCTTGTACCATGCCACTGAGACCTGCCCTGCTAATTGGGAACTGTTATCTTAGGGATAACTCCTGAGCACGTCAGTCTAAGGGCTGGGACGGTGTCAGTATTACTGCTCTGGAATACAGTAGATTCTTGCTTCCAGTGCTTGGATATTCCTTGCTTCCTTCTCAGATCCGGGAGCTGGTTCCTGAGTCCCAGGCCTACATGGATCTGTTGGCCTTTGAACGCAAACTAGACCAGACCATTATGCGGAAACGTGTGGATATTCAGGAAGCGCTGAAGAGGCCAATGAAGGTATGTCATGATAAATTTGTAGACTGAGTTAGGGGGAAAAAATAATCCTTGTATTAAATGGTGGAATGATCTTTCCAGTCGAAGTCCTATTTTGAAACAGGTCAGAGAAAGCTCCTAAGAATAAGCAGCTGGGGAGCAGCATGCATAGAAAAGCAGTGGAGACAATTCTGTGGATATTGCCAGCTCTAGCTTCTGAAAGTCTTTAATAAGGGGAATAATAGCTTCTGGATAAATAAACACTGGTTTTGGAACTTTGTATTAGAATGATTGAAAAGAAGAAAATAAGAGAATAGAGGCACGTCTGAAGAGAGGTGTTACATTTCCTGTTAGAATTCACTCAAAAGCTAAAGTTGTGGAATAACAGTATATATAATGGGAAGAATTTCTTACAGAAAAATTGTTGAATATCCTGCAAAAATGTACACATTTACATAGTCTGTAAAAGGATGATTCATGTAAGAAAAGAATGGATGACATTTTCTGCAATTTTTATTAGATCAAGTCCAGCACTTTATTGTTCATAATACCATACTGAAATGGTCTTTTCCCAAGTTTTCTGAGTCTATTCAACTGAATCATGGAAAAGTTTAGGTAGGAGGAAACTGTGAAAGTCGTCTAGTTCAACCTCCTGCTCAAAACCAGGTTGTCAAGGCCTTGCTGAGTTTTAAAAATCTCTAAGGATGGAGGTTTCACTGCCTGTTTGGGCAATCTATTCCAATGTTTGGCCACTCTCATTGTGAAGAATTTTTTTTCATGTCTTATTTAAGTTCTTGTGACTGCATTGAATGCTTATACTTACTCATGTAGTAAATCCTGTAGTATGAAGAGGTTTTTAGCTGTATGTCTACTGTGAAGTAAAGCTGTCATTCTTGTCTGTACCACAGTAATGGGTATCAGCTCAAATAAGATCAAGATTCCATTCTATTTGTCACTGTACAGGTATCTGATAAGATGTGGAAGGCTTTTACCTCTGATATTTTTCCAGTTGATATGTATGAAACAGAAAAACAAATGAAAAAAATTAAGTTCCATTAACATACCTATTTTATAGATAGGAAACCGAAGTGTGGATGGTTTAAATCACAAGTTTGTAGTCAAAAAGTGTTGTATATAGTAGATTGGACTTTCAGAAGGAATAATTTGTCTTAGCTTCTTAATGTGGCTAGAACACCATTATTTTAAACCAGCTAGGAACTTGGCCACTTGAAGTCTTAGACTCTCATTCATGGAGGAAGACGTTTATTCTGTGGCAATCCCTTTAACTAGGGAATTGACTAGTACATGGGGTGCCAGCTCTAAGCTGTACGATGGAGATATTCAGGGCCTGTAATGGGGAAGAGTATAGGAGGCACAACGGTCTACAGAAACTGTAGACAGAAAATTCTGTTTCCATTTAGGGCTCAGCAAACACATTTGAAGTATCAGTTACTCAGCTAGTTAACATCTAAGGAATGATCAAACAGATGTTTTTCAAATTCATGTCTAGACTTAGCATGTAGCATCTGTGAAATTCAAGACCTGTCAAAATAAAGCTAAGCCTATTGGGTTGTTCTGATGTTAAGTATTTTCATTTTACTATAGTTGGAGCACTGGTAACGGCAATAGAAGTTATCTCTGCATTTCCATCTCTTATCAAAGCTCTTGTAATTTTGAAATATTTGCCTTAAAACAGTGGTTCCCAAACTGGGATTATAATCCTGGGAAAAATTTAAATATGTCTGAGGTATGTGATAATATGTAGGGAATATGCAGGACTCCTCAGAATTATCAATTGTAATTGCAGTTACCATATTGGTCACAGCAATTGAGTTGTAGCTAGAAGCAGTCTTTGGGAACCACAAGTTTATGGTCTAGTGTTGCTCAGGCTGTTTTTTTCTGTCTGAAGACTAATTATTCTGGAGAAATTTTAGAGGGATATGTTTCAAACGCTTTTGATTGAGGACAGTGCATAAAATATGCTGGTCCTATTGATCCTACTTGGATCTTCTGTGAACAGCTGCACTGTTGAAACAGATGACAGTTGCGGGATTGCTCAGTAAGCACGGAGACCTTGGGGCTGTGAGGTTGGTTGAAGGGGGGGAAACAGCCTTCACCACCTGCCAGCTCATTTTACCACTGTCAGCAACCCCTCTCAGCTGCCAGCTTTTCCAGTCTGGATCCTGCCTTGTTTTTTTTCTGCCTATTGGGTACTAGTGTGTTCTCTCCTCTTCTTCTGTCAGTCCGATGCTACTGGACTACATCTATCACAAAAGTCTCAGAACTCCTTGCCCACAGAGCAGCATTTGCTGCATGCCACTCATTGCATGAGTTCTTGCACTGACTTTGTGGAAGACCCGCCCACTCACACGCTCAGAATTCCGGGAAGGACTTCTTGGTGGGGAGTCAGGCCGACAGGGTTGTTTGACTGCAGTGTGGCTAGAGGTACAGATACAGCAAGCTCCATGGCCTGAAGGAAACAGAAACCGTATGGCTCAACTTCGGATGAGTGGATGTCATTAAAGAAGAGCGCATTACTGAAAATCTGGACAGCTAGGGCCACAGTGGACTTTGGGAGTGGGATTTATTTGGCTAAGTATAGACATCTTTGTCGTATTTATTTATATGTAAGTTCGTTACTCTGCGCTCCCTTTATAGTTGAGCGATTTAGTCAGCGTAGGCGATGGAGTTCAGGGCACAGTTCTTCTCATACAGAAGTAGATATTTAAAAGAAAATAGATAAATCGCGCCCTAAAAAGTGCCTATTTCTTTCCATTGTCTAAGCCTGAGATAACTATTCAGTTGTGGACATAAACGTAATTTTAAGACTGAGATGATTTTCATCCCAAGGCTTGAATCAGGGGTCACCTGGCTGAAAGAAGGGCATCTAGTGACCCATCCCACAAGCAAGGGTCCTACTCCAAGCCCTGGCACCACAGACAATAGTTTGGTCTCTCCCAGATGAGAAACTGTTATCCAGGGACTGTCACTCTTTCACAGGGAACTGGTGTGGGACGTGGAGTTTACCAGACCTGTGTGTGGTTGCGGTTCCTCAAACTAAATGATCTACTCCCAGGTTCTCCATTTTTAGGTTAAAAAAGAGTAGTAGCATCTGAATACAGTGACAATGGCTCTCTCCCTGGTTTTGTAAATTGAGATTCTTTCCCCAATTTCAGGTTTTAAGATGACTGAGGAATTGCTATCAGACTGTCAGCAGAAGTGAATTTGCATTTTTTCTGAAATGCTAAGGTTTCTGCCTGGTCCTCTGCCCTCTCAGGCAAGACTGTTGGGTTTTTTTGCTCAGTATGACTTGTGTCTGCAGCACCTCATACCTGAGCTCTGCAGTTCTCTTGTTCTAAGAGACTCTTATCTTTTCCATGTACTGAGTTCTAAACCTCGAGCATCAAAGGGATATTCTTAGGGGCAGAAGAACAAATAATTTGTGATAATTTTTGTGTCATACTCTGAACCCTATTGTCACTGAGCTCTTAGAATGAAACTTCTACTCACTTCAGTCAACAAATGCAGTAGGTATCATTTATCCCAACTTGAGCAAAGCATTTTATTCATTCTTCATGGGATGTTATGGAGAAAGAGGTGGGGATTACTAAAGAAAATTTAAGGTAACTGAGAGCAGTGGCAGCTCTATCACTTTTTAGCTGTTGTAGATTCCCCTCTGCATTTTGAGGTCTGCGGCACATGGGCAGTGTACTTCCTTTTCTGTGATTGTCGTGTGGGTCTTGGTGCTGGCTGGGATTAATTGGATGAATTTCTGCTATAAAATAGTTGCCAGCTGATTTGAAGCATCATTAAAGGTGAGGTTTATTGTTTTGATAATAACAATCTTAATATGATGTGACTGAGAGAAAAAAACTTACGATACGTCAGTAAATAGAATTCTCTGTAGCAACAGAAAAGGTCTAGTGTTGCTGTTGAAGACCCTAGTGACATCTCATCTGATTGTTAAAAGTGGAATATGGTGTCATCGATACTCAAAATGAAGAATTCAAACTAGAACAATTATGCGAAAAAGAGCTTCTGCAACAATCTAGGGAAAGAAAGATTCACCTTGTGTATGTCACTTGGCTTTTATATGCAAACACAAAAAAGTTTGGGAAGAACTGGGAGTGGCTGTCTTTTTGGTAGAGGGGGTGAAAAGTATCGACATTTAGGCTGAAGGACAATGCTGGCACAGGAACAAATGGGGAAAAGGTGACGGGGTAAATGTTAGGCTTGAAATTAGAAAGAGGTTGTAATTGTCAGAGAAGCAAAATTCCTCCAAATCAAGGAGCAGAAACAGAGGTTTCATTTTTGAAATTGTATCTTCATGGGTTCTGAAATGCATTACATAATAGACCTGTGACCTGGGCTTACTGTTGCTGCCAGCTCAGTGACCCTAGGGCCCATTGGTGTACTCCATCAAGCACTACAGTGGTTTTGTTAAGATATTTTAAAGCTCTTCAGGGGCAATGTCTGCACAAGTAATTTAAAGTAGAAATATGTTGAAGGCAAAACAGAATTTATGGTAATCTCAGTCCAAACAAAACCATTTATTGTGGGAATTTTATTAGGAATTCTCTCATCTTTAATCATCAACCATAACATTTACAAAATAAAAATAGCCAAGTAGCTTACAGTTTCGCTAGTGTGAGGTCAGTCTGGCAACAGGTATATCCTCTGATTAGTATGCGGTTATACATTGGGAGCGTTGGGTTGTGGCTTGTGGTTGTCTTGCTGTCCTTACCCTTAACATGTATGTCGGTCTGCAGTCACCCAGTCTTTGAGGGTCACCTCAGAGTCAGTGGGCTTTAGGTGAGTCCATCTCCTTTTGGTCACCCCTTAACGTGGGGCTAGGAGTTCCCAGGTTGTCTTCTATAGTCTGATCTGGGGGCTCTTACACATGTTATTATTGAGAGGACTGAGTTGCCAATGGGACCACACCAACATGTGTTATTGCGTTACTGGTTGGCTTGTTGTCTGGATAGTTACTCACTGTCAAGAGACTGTGCCCGCAGCCTTACCATGCTACACTGCTTTTAACTAGTTAGGACTGAATCATGACACTGGGTAAAAAGTTCATCAGGCTTGACACCAACAGGCAGAATACATGGGCATTTTCAACCCATCACAAACTAGCTGAAGTACTTGATGAGAACATGGTTA
>JANZLQ010000079.1:117356-128276 GCA_026212715.1 Elanus axillaris
CCCTCCCTCCGGCTCCCCTCCCTGACTGCCGCCCCGGTCCACTCCTCCTCCTCTTCCTCCTCCTCCTCCCGGGGAAGAGGCAGGGATGCCTTCGGATGGGTCTGGAAGCGCAGGCAGGGAAGGGATAAACGGAAGGGTTTGCAATGTCAGGAGGAAAAACCTCCATCGTCGCGGTCGCGACCGGTGCCTGATAGAGAGCCCGCGCGGCTCCCTGAGCCCAGACCCCGTCCTTCCCATCTCCCTTCCCAGGAACCCCCACCACCTTCCCAGGAACCCCCAAACTTGTGCTCCGGCCCTGCTTCTGCGGAGCAGAGTCCATCCCCTCGGCACCGGTCTGCCGGGGGGATCCTCTGCTGGGAAGAGTCACGACGTGGCTCTTGGTATGGGATGGGTTTCTTATGCTGCGTTACACCTCCCAAGTTTTTTCCCCAGTGCGTTAAAAATACGTTAGCTGAATAAACTACAGTTCGTTGTTCTTCAAATTCTCCTCTAGTTTTCATTTGCCTGCCGCTCGCAGCTGAATTTCAAAGCGTATTTACCATTTATATAGTGTTTTGCCTTTGCCTTTTTTGCGTGAATGAGCCTGGGCTTGTGGTTTTGGTTTCTGTGGGCTGTGTAGTTTTGTTGATACCGACGTAGACTGCGGCAGCTCTCCTTTCAGGGTGGTTTTTCCCTCCATTTGTTTTTGGTAATTCCATATATCCTGCCTGCTCTCATTCCTGGTGCTGTTTCAGTCTCTGGATGCCCGGACGTGCTGTGCACTCTCCTAACTTTTTTGTTTTGCTGAAGAGAAGTAGTTGAACTGATGCAAGGTGTATTTGACCCAAAGGGAAACTGAGGCGTGGGGGGGCTTTGAGGTCTGTCTTTCCCCCTGCCCACCCCCCCACCCCTCCCAAGTTCAGGTGCAGCAGGACCCGATATCGAGTGTGGACTCATCCTGTGGGATGGGCTGTGGCCGGAGCGATGCTCTCCAGCGGTATTTCCATGGCTGTGGTACCCCTCGGAGCTGCCTGCGCTGCACTGGGTGTGTGAGGGCCACCCTCTCGGCTGTGCCGGGGTCAGGACGGGTGTTTGACATAAACGATGTCATTTTTGTGCCTGTTTCCTCATCACCTCGGGTCTGGGTTGACACTTTCTGTTTACATTCGAACACTGAAATATTTAGCTTTTTTGCTGTCAGTTCTTTGGTGTGTAAACTAATTGTGCTGCTCTTCGAATAATAATAATTACTCTTTATTTCTAGAGCGAGAGGACAAGGTACTAGGGGCACCTTTACCTGGATTCTTACCCAATACCGTTTGTTTAACTTCAGAATGATAGACAGGCGAATGATTCCTCTCAAAATGCGCCGGCAGCCAGTATTTCACAGTAATGAATCTGTTGATTTTTACAAATTACATCCTTTACAATCACAAACCCCCTCCAGCAGCCACCGCGCTCTGCCTCTGAGCTCCTGCTGCTGCCGCAGGTTATAAGCCTGACCGATGCGACTGTTGGAACTGGTCGGCGTTGATGTTGCTCTCTCCCGGTCCGTGGTTTCTTCCCTCCTTTTTTTAGAAGGAGTAGCAGGGGCGAGGAGGAAGAGCAACATTCTGGTTCCAAAAAGAGGAGAAGCCTTGATCCCTCTTGGCCGCACCTTTGGGGCTGCAGCTCAGGCCCATGTGGCATTTCCATGAATGCTCCTCAGCACCAACCCAGCTCCTGCCTTTTGCCAAATACTATTTTGCTGCTTCGGTGCCGATCCACCGCCTTGTGCCAGGTGGGAGCTGGAAGTTCACCCCTTCTTTTTTTTTTTCTTGTGAACAAGATGTCTTGTAGGAGGCAGCTAGGAACACTTGGACAAACCGATGCTAAAACATGGTAGCCTCGTGAGTTTACCTGGATCCGAATTAACGTAGCATCCCCTGTCTGAAAGCCAAACACGGTGTTTATTTCGGAGCACTAATATGTGAAATTGTAAGTGACACGCTTGTCCGATCTCTCCTTGTCCCCTGCACGCACATGCAAAGCCTGGCTAGGATCCCCCCGAGTGAGAGTATGGAGGCTGAAAGTAAAGTCTGCTGTAAGTGTATACATTTTTTTTTACAGAGCTGGAGCTTTTCCCTAGAAAACCCAATTTGTACAGATTCACACTTCTGTCTTCCAAAATATTCAGCAATTTAGATATTGGGGGAGAAATGCAGTGACCTGAAAGTGCACGATAACTGTTCTCCTCTTTCTCTCCAACAATATATTTGACCAAGTCCTTTCTTCCCATCGCTTTAATAAAAACCAGAGGGGAAATAATTTCCAGGGTCCGTCAGTCCCAAGCGTCTGTCGTGCATGAAAGAAATACTTTGCACCAGAAAACGTTTTGGTGACAAATAAAACATCCTCTGTGCCTGCGAGCTGATGCCTCGCTCCTGCGATGTCGCCTTCACCCCGAGACTCCTCGGCTTTACTGGGAATTTCTGCGGATGGAAAGGATTCGCTTCTGCACCTCACGTTGCAGAGGAAACCCTAAATAATACTGTATCCTGCCGGGATTTAGTCCTTAAATACCTCACGAAGTCTTTTTCTAGTAGAAAGAGACTATTTCTATAAGTCGGGTTGGGGTGGGGGGGGAAGAGGAGTGGCAATGTTTTACAGGGGCTTTATGCCGGTTGTCTTGTGTAACGTGTTTCCCATTGTGTGGATGAGGCTGGACTTCTAAGAGCACTTTCCTCTTTTTCCCAAGGGGAAAAAAACTTGAGGGGAACGGTTTGTGACTCGGCGTTTCTTTCCACGTAGTTTTTTCACGATGTGAGAGACTTAATGCTAAATTTAAGTGTCGACAGGAAAGAGAAACATTCAAGATACAGCCTCAAAATCATCGCATTAGCAGAGTAGGATTTTTCTGAGTAGTAGCTAAATTTCATCCTGTAGTAGAGTGGAATTTTTGGTTTAAGAAACAGGCAGATTGCCATCATAGGCATGATCTGCTCTGTTACTGCACTCTGACTTTTTACA
This sequence comes from Elanus axillaris, assembly GCA_026212715.1. Lineage (NCBI taxonomy): Eukaryota > Metazoa > Chordata > Aves > Accipitriformes > Accipitridae > Elanus > Elanus axillaris. The sequence continues at coordinate 120,345 of JANZLQ010000079.1, forward strand.
GGTATTTTGGTGTGGAGCTTTGAGCGTGTGCTCTTCTGGCTGGCATCTTTTTATCTTTTATCACCCTTTTTCTGCTATCTCATCAGAATGGATATATTAATGTCAAAACACATAGCTTTAAAATATGGCTGTCGGCTGTGAGCGGCTTCGTATTCAGTCTCGGTCCTGTTTCACTTGCCTTTTCCCACTGACCATAATTCGGTTACTAAAACAGTGCGGCTGGAAGCTCGTCCCTTAATTCCCGGGGGCTTCAGAGAGACGAGCTGTGAGGCCGTGGCTGGCTAACTAGTTGAGTTCACCAGGACTTCTTGATTAACAGCCCCGTAATGCTAGAAGTTAGCACAGGCTAGGAATAAGTGCTGCATCCATCCTCCGCAGGGTTAGAAATGGTTCCAGACCTGCTAACCGAGTTTGAGGCGTGGAAGAGAGGGGACGTTTCGGATGTTTTCTGCCAGAATTCCCCAGGAAAATAGCAACACGTGCCAAAAATCTCCGGTGTGAATAGGGCTGGAGCTGTCCCCTATGTCGGTAATCTTATTGGTGGTATCGGCAGAGCAAGTGATTGCTATGGAGACTGAGCTATCGTTTCATCTCTTGAGGTGGTCCTTCCAGCCCAGGCCTGCTGGCGAAGCCGAGCGGGGAGAGCTTTTGTTCTTCCTGCCCGTTCCATACCTGCTCCGTAAATAAATGGAGGGCTGCAGCATCCAGAGCTGTCGGACGAGCACCTCTTGCCCATCCTGGCATGGGCAGACTCCAGAGGCGACTCCTTCATGTTTTCCCTTTTCCCTCCAGCCACGTCTTCCTTTTGCAGAGAGTTCGTTCCCTCGAGTAATCAGGGAATTAGGTTTCTGTTCCGATACGGAGCCCGAGGAGCGTTTTCATAAATTGGCTATGGGTGAGGCTGCGTCTTTCCCTATTCGACAATAAAAGACGCGACTCCAGGAGCAAATCTTCCCTTCGCTTGTTGTTGTGTGACTCGCGCTGCCTGTGTTTGTTGGAAGTTAGTTTGGGCCACGAAAAGCCCCTTTTTGGAGCCGCTGCCGTGGTACGGAGGCAAGCGCGCCGGCCCTTGCTTGGCTCCCTGTGGGCCTCCGCAGGCTGTCCGTGCAGAAGTGTTATTTCTTTGCCTTTTCTCCAGTAACGCTCGATGCCTTTGCCATTTCTGGAGGAATATTGGATGTTGTCCGTTGGCCGCCGGTTGTCTGCGATCAGCCTCCTCTCTTAACTCGCGGCCGTGGAGCCTGCACCCTTTTGGTATTCCCTGTGGGAGCTTTTCATGGAGAGAAGGAACTGTGGAGCAGGTGGTAGATGACGAGGCCTGGCTCGTCAGGGCACTAACGAACTAGACGGAGGTATGGGTGGCTTTGCTCCCGATGCCAAACCGGGCTCGCCTGCCTTAAATACCACTGATAGAAGAAAAGGTTAAGTAAGACGGTGTGTGTCGCATCCTGCACCGCTGCACGCGGTCCTGCGCTCGCTCTTGGCCCGAGCGGAAGCTTCCCTTCCCACCTACGGGGACTTTCGGCTGTCTGCCTTCCCTTCTGGCCCAGAAGTCCTGCCGACGTGCAGAAACCGTCGCTGTCCAGATCGTACCGGCACCCCAGCAAACCCCAAAATACCCCTCCGGTTTTAGTCCCTTAGCAAAGAAGTGAAAACCGTGACCCAAAATTTCTCGAGTCGTGCTTGGGTTTCATACGTAACGTGGACCTGGGAGGCGGTTTGCGTCTCCGTTACGGTAGGGATTTGTCTTGGATATTGCTCTTTGGGAGCTGAAATATTTCAAAGTCCTCAAACGGGGAGGTTGGTTGCCGCGGTTGTGCCAGAGCAATCGCGTGCTCCCGGAGCCGGCGGTGGTGTGTCCGTGTGAGCAGGAGCCTCGTCTCCTGCTGTCAGAGCCCTTTTATCCTCCTGACCAGCCGTGGCTGGGCAAGGACGTGCCAAACCTTTAAAAATTCAGTTACCTGTTTCCTGTAGGCCCAAGCTCATTAGGGCAAAAGATACCTTTGCCGTTCCTCACGCTCCCCACGGCTGCGTTCCCCGTGCAGTACACAAACCAGAGCTCAATAACGGTATGGTGACTGGCTCCAGATAAATACGGAATGACAAGGGCTGCCTCTGTTCAGGGCAGCTCTGTCCCTCTGTGAACTTCCTAACGTTTTTCCTTTGAGTTCCTCTGCCCAATTCCCACCCCCCCCTGCCCCGCCAGCCCTTGCTCCTCGCCTTCTCCAGCAGCAAATTGACCTGATTTTTGTCGTTTTCATTGCTGTCCGGAGAGAACTGAAAATCGGCCGCGAAAACAAGACTTTCCTGGGGCTAATGGGAGGCCGTAGGACTGGCTGGCTGCAGGCGGAGGGCAAAAATACTTTATAGTTTACATTCAGTGCGTGTTTGAAAGTTGTTTCTGCTACCATAAGTAGTTGAAACATTCATTGTGGTTTTGAGAAAAAGGTCATAGATCTGCCCATGGTGATGCATTCACCTGTAAGAAGTGTTTTTCGCTCGTTTTGGACAGTTTTGAGAGATCGCCGTGCAGTTGTTGGAGAACTTAAGAAAAGTGTCAACGTTTCGTGGGTTGGTTTTTTTTTTTTTTTCATCAGTTGTCATTAAAGTCGGCTGAAGGCTTTTCAGCTAGCCTCTCGGGAGATACTGCGGGTTCAGACCTGTTTCCTGATAGGACTGCGTGCAATTGAGTGTATTTCTCCTTTTTCTCTCATTTCTTTCTGAGATTTGCTCCCCCTAAAAAGAAAAAAAGAACCCAGCCCAGCACCCCACTATCACATTAATTGGCCTGGTTTTGTGCATCTGCTGTCGGAGGCATGGGACTCGTAAATCTGCGTTGTGGAAGAGGCCTTCCCTCCAGGACGGAGCTGCCTGCGGCCGTGGGAGGACCTGCCTTCGTGTCTGATTTACCCCCTCTGCGGACCAAGGTCACACGGCTGCGAGGGCTGTCACGCCTCTCCCTAGCAGAAAGATATCTTTACGATACGCCCGGCAGCAAAACAATGAGCGATGTCTGTAAGTTTGAACCAAAAAGCAGTCCAAAACATCCCACGACAGCTGCTTGTTGTCTAGGTAGATTGGGAGCAGTCTTTCCAGTCCGGGATCGGCCTTCCTCATCAGCACGGCAAGTGTTTGCTGAGCTCCTTCCCCGCATCCTCTTCTTCCCTCTCCAGCCCCAGAAAGTTTCCCCCTCCTTCCCCGAAAAGCAAGCACTTTGCCTCCCATTGTATTTCTCCTCCTCCTCCTCCTCCTCCTCCTGCTGCGGTCGAGGGAATGCGAGTCTGGAAATGATTTTGAGCAAAAAAGCTTCAAGTAAGTCCTGCGCCGCGCAGGGGGAGGGGAGGGCAGGCGGCCCGGGATGGTGCAAGTCCCCGCTGCCGCCAGGAAAACGGTTCCCTGACCGGGAAATGGGACGTTTTCCATCGACACCTCGGGACGGGGCAGCGCTGGGGAGCGTCCTCGGCAATGGATGTCCGTGCGATGGGAAGGGTTGTCCCGTGCGTGAAAACAGATGGATGATGAACGAGTTAAGGTGATGCGAGATAAGAGGAGAACTCACTTTGGTGGATTTAATCGGTTTTGGAGTAATAGTTAACCCAGAAACTGTACGCAGATATTTTTACTTTGGTTTTAACAGTGCTCCCATAGGAAGAAATGTCCAGTGCTGTTCTCGAGCAGCCCTCACCCGCAGCTGCTGTATGTTTGCGACGCGAGGGAGGCCGACAGCCAAAATCTGGGTTTTCCTCCTCTTTCTACCACTCCCTGGGCAGTCTCAGTGAGGAACTGGGGAGTCTCGTGCTCTCAGATTCCCTGCCTGTAAAAATGGAAATAGTGATAAAACGCTTTAAGCGTTGGGTGTGCAATTAGGAATCGGCTTTCTGTCGTTGAGAATAATTTCCCAGGGAAGGAGGATGTAAGTGCAGAATCGCTGCTTTATGAGTCTCTTGCTTTCACCACTCAAGGGCGTCTACTAAAAGAGTTAGAAAATCGTTTTCCTTCCACACGTAATCTTTGTAGCTTAAAAAAAAAAAAGAAATCCCTGAAGGAAGGTGCGTGGACTTTGGTTCCTGCAGGAGTCGGGACAGGGGCCGTCTGGCTGTGCGTGTCTCTTCCCTGCGGGATGGAGAAGCGGGCACGACACTCCTGCTACACCCGCCCGAAGGGCTGGAAACGAAACAGAAGCTTCTTGAACCTCAGCAGCTCGCTGCTGTGATTTGTTCGTCTTACCCATGAGAAATAAGAAACGCAAAGTGCCCCGAAACCGCTTGGAGCGTTTAAAGGTTGGGCTGACGCGTGGTTCTTAACGTCTGTGTCGGAACAGCGCTGAGCGCTGAAGGGAACGCAGAGCGTGGTATTTATCTGGGTATTTGAAAGCTAATCGTAATGGAGACGGATCCTGAGGAGCATACAGAACGGGATTCCACAGTGCAGTGAGGGACAAGTGTCTCCAGAGTTTCTTAGGAGAACACTTAATGTAAAAAATGTAACCTCCGTCACCTCAAATTTGTCTTGTTTACTTGAGATTCGTGGGATTGGAACTCCTGGAGTCTGTTCAAAAATGTGATAGTCACCCCTTATGTAATAAAAGATGGGTTTTTTTTTTTTTCCTGTCTATTTTCAGTGAAGCCTAAGGAAATTGGGCACTCCAATTTCAGGGGAAGTTGGAAACCTGAATTCCTTGTGGCTGGAATGTTAAAAGTGCTGTAATCTCTAAAATGGGTATAATATTACCAGTGTACTTCACAGCATGGGAGGAATTTGAGTTCAAGTCACTGCGAAACGCTGCAGGCTCTTTAATGCACTATGTTTCCGTAGTAGTTTGTCACATAGAGCAGTCGCTTTTTAAATTTTTTGCTAACTTCTAGATTATAGGAAAATGATGACAGGCAAAAAACAATTATAACTTGCTTATTGTACTCCCGGGTTTATATTTCTAGATAGTCAGCTAGAATATAATATTTATAAATCAGTGCATCTTATAACTTAGAATTTAACTATCGGCTGCCATGGCTGATAACAGAACCACTAAAATCATCAGCACAATTATTCAGGCTAAGCATCAATTTCTAGAATATGCAAACTGGGTTTTTTTTTTGTTACAGGAGCGGCAGAAGACGTTACTGGGAGCTACAGCCAGAGCCTGTGTGTGAATTGAGCTATATGGGGAGCTAACTTAGGCACCCTTCTTTTGAAAACTACTTACTCCTATTTAGGGCAGCGTACGTTAACCAAGGGCAGATTAGGCCAAATAATTTTGGAAGATATTCGCAGGCTTGGCCCATTTCTGGGAAAATTCTAAAATCTCCTCTGTCCTCTAGGTCTTGTGCAATGAGATGCTCGATACGTTTAAGCTCTCTTGCTGTGCTACAAGAGCTGCTGCGTAGCAAGTTTTAGTGCAGGGAATTCCTGTCTTAACCCTTTTAATTGAAAATAAGCACATTTCCAATCTTTTCATTTCCAGTTTTCCCTGACAGTGGAAAGTTCAAGTTCTGCTCGGAAGAGACGGGCCTGCAAATGTCTTAGAACAGCGCAGGTTGCTTTTGATGTCATCCGAAACAGTGACACGTACAACGGAGGCTTATTGGGCATAATTTGAAAAGAAACATTGCTGTAGAAAACCAGCAAGGATGGCAATCTGGTAAATGAGTAGAAAATGTAAAATCCCTCAGCTCTGAGCTGCGAGGGCTGCTTTCCCTTACAAGAACGGTGACGTGTCACTAATACTACATATATTAAGAACGCTGATACACGGGGAAAATGGATCGCTTTCGCTCACCAGGTCTTTTCGCATTTACAAATGTGTCGTAATCGGCAGCAGGTCTGATCGGTGCATCCCATCACCTTTCAGAAAGCGGTCGGGGATGTTTGTATTTGGATACACGCAAAGCTCGTTTATCGCTTTCGACATTCAGTAGACCGAGTTGGCGGTGGGTGCCTGGCGTAGGATCCCGTTCGGTGCTGAAGAACGGCAACCGATCTATTCCTGGTCTCTTCTCGCTGCGTGTTTCAACACTGCGGAGCAAAACAACGCTCACGCTGCTCTGCTTTTCCCGGCTTACTTTTCCATTATTAATTGAAGGAAAATATTTAAATGCATCTTGCCTGGTTTGGTGGCGTGCCGGCGCTGCGGGAGAGCTGCGATGTGGGTGTTCGGAGGAGGGAGGTTTGGCTTCTTTAAGGGGGTCAGTTCTGCATCCCACCAGCCTTGTATCCATGACAGCACGCTGCATCCTTGGCATCAGCACTCGCAGCCTAAATAATTTACTCGCACCTCTTACGAGCAGAGATTAACATCAAGGGGAAATAATGTCCTGTCACGCAATCTTGGCTTTGAGGGTTTTAAGGCATTCCAGAATCCAGGAACGCTTGATTTCAGGTGTTGGTTTTGAGCACGGATAGTCTACAGTGGCACTCAAGTAAGTGCCTGGATTTCTGGTTCCTGGTCGAATTCCGTCTTGCCTTTTAGAACTAGCTCCCTAACACTTGAAATTGACCCGTTGCCGTTAAAAGCCCAGCACTTGCGCTTTTTGGGGTCGTTTTTTCTGTTAGGTTGTTGGGGTGGTTGGTGTAATAGTCCTTCTCTGTTTTTTCCTTTACAGTATGACTGCGTAAAGCAAATATGTTGTGTATCTCATCTCCTACCCATAATTGGCACAGAGTTTCTAAAAACAAGAGGTTAGCAAAACATGAGCGCTCTCCTCCTGTCCCGTCTTGTAGTGGGGTCCCTGTGAGGTCACAGCCACGCGGTGGTAAGGCTAACGAGGGGTATTCGTAAGAGGAGTAGTAGGATGGAAAAATGGAGGGAACGTCAGGGCTGCTCCCAGGTAGGTCTGAAGCCTTTTAATATTTTTGCTAAGGAATAGCAGTAATAAAAAATCTCAACCGGGAGAGATGTGCTCCAAGCAGTGGATTTCGTTTATGTTGTGGGTCAGAATGGTGTTGTAATTGCATCTTGCGTGGCTCTGGATACTGCATGGAGCCCTAATTAACGATGATTGTGCTAGGGTGGAAGTTGGACCTCGTTCACTATTTACCTTATTACTTCAAGCTGTCCATTAGGCATCATCTCCAAAGCTGTTCCAAACAGTTTTCACTACTTGAGGGGACTTTTCTTGTATAACCTTATCCTCTAACACGGTGGCCGTTGCCTTATAATTGCAGTCGGAGATGGATTTAGGGAATTGACTGGATTAAGTCAGTGGCAGAGGTGCACCAAAGGGTGAAAACAAAACGCATTGGGTTAAGAAGTCATTGGGAGAGTGGCAAAATGTGGGAACGCCGGTTCGAAGTTTATCTGTTAAAAATAGACATTTGTCATTGGTATGTTCAGAATCTGGGCTGTTCCCTTTTTTAAGTTTCAGCTAGGAAAAAAAAAAACCAAAACCCAGCACGTAACTGTTTGTATTTCAAATATTTATTAGTAGCAGGAAAATAAAACATACATATTGTAGTTTCTGGTTTGGGGGTTTGTTTGCTTAGAAACATGAGCACCAGATGGATTTTTGGAGGAATCCTTTCCTTAAATCCTGTCCATCGCAGAAAGCGTGGTAAAAGCAGCTGGGAGAGGACACGGCATTCCTGCAGGTCCTCTGGCAGAGCCTGCATTGAAATGGAGATTTCCTCGATTCCCCAGCAGGATTCTTGCAGACTCTGCAAATCCCTCAATGCGGGCCCTACGGGGAAATTATAATTTTCAGCTTTCTTCCCCAGAAGATGCTTTTGTTGTTGCGAGGCTTGCCCTTCTCACCCACCCAGGGCACCTTCTTTTTTGCATAATAGATAAATCTGCCAGGATGCCAGAAAAAGAGGATGTTACCGGCAAAATTGGGGCCGTTTCCTTTTTCATACGCACGCTTGTAATTCCTGTTGTTGCTAATACGATTTATCAATGCGCCTTGAGCTGTCAAAGAACGGATATTTTAGGGTTGGGGG
>JANZLQ010000079.1:130038-142895 GCA_026212715.1 Elanus axillaris
GGGGGGCTGGAGCCTATTGTGTTATGTTTTGTTTTCTTTTTTTTTTTTGCGTGCGTCCTTACTCGTTTTCTGGTTCCACATATCCCTTGTGCTCCCTGGTCCTCTTTCCCCATAAGCCAAGTGACATTGGCCTTGTGGGAGAGGAAACAAACTTCGCAAGAGAACTTAATTTTAGAAAGCTGGAGGAGAAACACTCTGGCTTGTTAGACGCGGAGCTTCAGCAAAGCTTGTAGAAACCAAGTTTCACGAAAACGTTTCCATGTTTTACCTTGTCTCTCTTTAAATGGTGACATATTTCTGTTATCTTCTGAACGTTTCAAGGCCTTTTCTTTCCCCAGAACAAAACGGACTACAAAATACAGCAGCTTTTGCAGAACAGAGGTTCACGTGCGTGTCCACACCTCTCGGTGTCGCCCTGGGTGCCAGCAGCACGTGAGTGAGCAGCATTGCGCTTGGCCAGGGAAATCTCCCTTCCCAGCTTCCTCCTGCAGCAGCTGGGTTCGTCACAATAAGTATAAATTTAACCAGAAATGGCCAGTTTGCTCAGGCATCCTGACTGCAGCAAAACTGGATGCATTCTGTGCAGAGATTTGCTATATCTTTGTTAAAACCACAACAAAAATACTTTCATTGATGTTGGTACAACCGGTGTTTTAAAGGTTGCAGTTACTGTCAGAGGGAACCGTGGGTACGTGGCGTGGAGCTGCTTTGTGCTTGAGATTTTCTTTCGATACCTGTCGCCGTGATATTGCGGGTGTCAGTAAACGTGGAGTATTTATTGTCTCGAAGCAGAGATGAAACACGGTGGAGCTGAATTCTCCAGACGCAAAAGCGTTTACGCTTTCACATCGAGGACAGCGCGTCAGGCACTGTGCCCTTTTAAATACCTAATGTTTTTGAAGCGAAGGGGCGGAATCGTGGATGTGGCCGGACTGGAGGCGCCGGATCCAGCCCCTCCGGAGGATGTTCTGCCATCTCGGTCAAGCCAGCAGGTCAGCCCAGGCCAGCTAGGATTGCTTTGTATCAAGCTTGGGTTTTTTTGTTTGTTTTTTTTTCGAAGCGCCTTTCAGCTACTGGTGAGCCTGTAAAGGAAGAAGAAAGGAAAAGCCTTTCTGCTAGATAGTCTGTTAATTTTTGGCTCGGGAAGCAAGGAGGAAGACAAGTTTCCAATTATTTTTGTCAACCGTTTTCAACCACAGTTCTTGAGGCTGTTTAAGCAAGGGCTCTGAGTTGAAACGATCTTGTCCGGGTGCTGCTGGCGCAGAGAGGCGGCTGGGCCGGTGGGTTTAATTACAATCTGACGTAGGATGGTTTCTTACCGACATGGCCAAGCTGCAAGTCGATCGTTTACGTGTCCTCGTTGGTTCTTCCATGATTTGTAGATCATCGGGGTTAGCTGTTACGTGTGTTTACCTTTGCAATGCCGTTTATATCCACTTCTAAAACCCGCTGGCGCTCGTTAGTAGGATGAGACCTTTTTTCACCCCAATACCATGAAGCGAATCACTCCTGGGCTCGGAAGCCTGTTTTCCCCGAGTCTTGTAAAGGTAATTCGTGGCTTGAAGCCAACAGCAGCTCCGTTTCGGTGCCAGCCCCGGATTTGCCTGTGCCGGGGCAGCTCTGAGGCTGGCAGCCGGCAGCCTCGTTCAGCGTCTTGTCTTTGGGTGGTCCAGGGTGTCCTCAGCTTTCCGGAGAGTTATCTTAAACGTTCCTGGTATCGTACAGCATATATTCTAATAATTATCTCTAATTACAAACAGAAGCTAAATCACAGAGGAATAATGATTGTAGTGTCTTAAATATGATAAAACAAAGAATAATTAACAATTAAGGAGCGGGCTGCGGATGGGACTCCCAAGGGGCCCGTGTTTCCATTATCAGGATCGGTTCTTGCCCCGTTGCCTCCCTTGGGCACAGGGCAAGTGTCGGTGAATCCTTCTGCTCTGTACCTCCGCAGAATTCCTCTCGCCATCCAGGAGCGAGCTGTCTCGGCTGGTCCTTTGGCAGCCGGGATGGGATGGGTACGGAGGCGTGGGGATACGGTCGGGACAAGGCTCGCCAGACCGAAAGCGAAACCCAGCTACTGCCGCCTTCTCCGTGGTGAGGGAAGTGACCCCAGGGCTGCCAGGCGAGGCCGGGCGGTTCTTGCCACCAAACGCCAAAAGTTTGGGCACGTATGAGGAGGAAACGGTGCTTTAAGAGTCAGCGAAGGTTCTTTTCTTTCCTGTTTGCAAACAGCGGGCTGGAAATACTAAACCTTGTTCCCTTTTCTGGTGACCTTGCTCCGCAGGTCCTGCCCGGTCTGTGCCGTCATCTTGCCTGGGTTTGGCAGGAGGGTTCACTTTTCCTGACGAGACCTCACCGGGATAATCCCCGGAATTAGGGCTGTGGCTTGCCTCTGCTGTGGGAGAAGGAAAACTGCTTGTAATCTCTTCGAAGCGTGTTTTCTGTCTCCGTTTCAAGAGCTTACTGGGATGTAAAGTTTGGTGTTTTCCTTCCTGTTACGTTCATGGCAGTGAAAGGCTTTTCCTTACATCACGCTACCGTTCCCAGCTTCGCGAGCGTGTGGCGTGCGTGCGAGATCTAAAAATAGGCTGACATCGAGTGTTATCGTGTCGTAAAATCAAGTCAGAACTACTGTTGGCACGAAGCATCCCCTGCGTGGAGCGAGGATCTGCAGAAGACGCTGCGGCGTCTGATGTTGTTGCCGTCGGTTCGGCACGCAGAGCACAGCTGTTACTGAAACACTTAAACACAGCTTTTGCCAAAAATATGTTCTTCTGTGTTCTCATAAACAAAATGGGGAAAAATGCCATCCAGCGTGAAAGCAAAATGGGGCTGCAAAACATCTTTGTGCGTTAGAAAGTTTCCTTGTTGCCTTTTGCTGTGTTTTTTTCACTTTTTGGCAGGCATCGTGCTGTGAAGAGCAGTGCTTTCTGGCTGCTTTTTTTCCCTCTACGTATTTAGTTAATCTCTGGGACAGTGTAGTTCTTAACGTTGAAGATTAAAACAAATGTGGGATGATAACACTGAAGGCAATTTTTTCCCTGTCATTTTACAGCACTTTACTAGGCTCTTGTAAATGGAAAGAAAAACGCTTCGCTAAAGGTGACTTGCAGGCCTTAGTGAAAGTGCCCTGTGTTTTACCAGCTCCCTTTTATTTTTTTGAATTATTTACAAAGTGTGAGTAAGCACAGAGGTAACCACGTACGTGCACGTAAGATCCTAAATCTTCCAGGGGTGACACCAGAAACGCTTGATTGTGGTGTCGAGAGGGGACCAAAAACTTAAAATAACTTTGGGGGATGAGAATCGCAGCAGGGTTTGCTTGAGACGTCCTGTCAGGTTGCTGGTTCCCTGGGTTTGTAAGAGGAGCGTGTCTCTGAAAATACTTGGAACATCTACTGCCATTTTCATATTAAATGGCACTGTAGTATTTTAACAGGTACGGACGCACCTTTAATGGCATTAAAGAAACGAGCTTATTTAAGGTGGTTTGTCGAAGGACGTTCACTCGCAGGTCCTGCCGCGTTTCCAAAGTGCTGCAGTCACAATTTTGATTTTACAGGGGAGGAGAGGACCGAAAGCGCATGAACGTTAAGTGCCAGGCAAGGTCAGTAGTGGGAATAGAGCCAGGGCTTCGGAGTTCTTCCCTCGTGACCTGTTTGCTGAATCACATTGTCTCTTCGTCCTACGACCAAATACTCTAAATATATCCACTGTGGATGGTGCTCTCCTTGTAGAAATTGACTTTCTGCCTTGACAATCGCCTTGAGAGTGGCTTGGACATGAAGTAATGTTAGTAAGTGCTTACACTGACTTTTTTTTTAAGAATTTTAGGTGCCCGAACTCCTCTCAGCTTGCAGGTTTTCAGCTGTGCAGTACTCCTCGCAGAACCGCGCAAGGATTGAAGTTTGAAAGTGCTTTGAAGACTTGAGTCCACTGCGGACCGTGTGGGCCGGGTGCTGCCAGGGAAAAAGTGGCGACGCGTGTGTTGGCGAAATCATTTGTTCCTTAAGTGGAGTATGGCAAAAATGACAGGCAGAAAAATAAATTCTGGAAGTTTGGGGGGGGGGGGAACCCAAGAAAATATGCGTTCTTGTAATAAAAGCAATTTCATCCAGCTCTTCTGAAGCCGAAGTAACGACAGAGGGGGTTTTTACATTTTCAAGGTGCAAAACCTGGCTCTTTACAAATAAGAGTACGCAAAGCTTGGTATGCATGCATAGCAGACGGAACTGACTGGAGCGCTTGCTGGCTTCTTGTACTTTGCACTTCCAAGTGCTGCGTTCCATCGGAGCTTCAGCGCTCTCTCTAGAGGGTGGTTGCTTCTCTCTGAAGAGTGGTTCCTCCAGCTTCAGTTTGCAGCTCGCGTATCGCACCAAGTTGAGGGTCGGGAGCCCGTCCTTCCACCGGCTGGCTGTGTCGGTGTCATACCTAACTTCCCAGTTAAAGAATAATTCAAACTAATTGTCAGGATGTCAAAAACACCCTTCTTTTTTTTTTTTTTTTTTCCATGGGAGAGCCTCAAGTATGATTTCCCGGGTACAGAGTTACATTAACACTTGTGAAATGCTCCCGTTCCCCGGTGATTTCATCTCTCTGCTCAGGCTTTTCAGAGGGGGAGACCACATCGTCTCCTATCACACCCGTGAGGTTAAGAACACTTTTCCTCTGCTTCCCATCTCAGAAGAGTTTTAAGTACTTGTATAGTCTTAAAGCTCTTGTGATACAGGTATCTTTGGAGGTAGGAATAAATGAAAAATAATGTATACCGAGTGCATGAGCTGGAGGTGGAGGGAGGACGCCATCCTCCCTGCAGTAAAGCTGCTGGAAGGGGGATACTTGCTGGAGGTTGAGGCAGTTGGTATCTCGAATGAAACTAACCCGGGGGTGCTACTTTGTGGGTTAAAAAGGGGTGAAAACAGGCCATCTCAGGTCACTCATTCATCACCCATTTGGCATTACTGGCATAGTTTGGTTTTGTTCTACCCCAGCAACAGTGAGGGTGTGCCAGATCCAGGAGCAAAACGAATCCTTTGGCGAATCCGTTATTTCTCTACTCTTTGTTTTACTTCAAACTCGTTTTATCAGCTGACATCATAACTTCCCTGCTGTGCCTTCCCCTGCCCTGCGGTGGTGATGCCGCTTTCACGCTCGCTCCGTCCGCGGCAACGGAATGTTGTCCTCAAACACAGCCGGGGCGATGCTCGCTGTCAGCTCCACCCTGGCACCCTTTGCCTGGCGCATATGGATAAAAGTGAGCACGTTTGTTGCATATATTTAAGGAATATTATACGTTTATATTTGCGGTGAGAATTCAGACCGCTAGGGGTTTTCCATCTGCTTTTGAGTCCAGCTTTTTAGTTCATATTTTTAAGATTCAGGCCCTGGCTCTCCCTCCTGTCTGTTAACTAGCGATGAAGGAAGGACCTGACCCGGCTCATCACCGCACTGCTCCACAACTGTGAGGAATAATATGTGATAGTCCTGGTCTGATTTAATAGCGTCTTACCCTTGCTCCGCCTGGCTGTAATTCCTGCACACCCATCGAGTGTGTTTGGGGTCAGGATCCAATCTTCTTGCCGGGGCGCCTGGCACAGCTGCCATACATCATCGCTTTAAAAAGCGGTTTTAATTTCCTCCTCCCAAGCCGGTGAGCTATCTGTAATCAATATCACCAAGTGACAAGGCAGAAATCCAGGTAGCGGCAAAGCATCTCTTAATTCACAAATCCCCCACCCCGAGCCTCCGTTACAGGAGGGCCGTAGCAGAAAGCCAAAGATGGGGGGGGGGGGGATCTTTATAAACATCATCATTTTTTGCATGATTTCTGTGCTGCTGAGCCGGGCTTTCTCAGCCTTAGGAATTACAGCAGTTTGTCCGGAGCGTGGTTAGAAATGCCGGCGTGCGTCCCGAGCCCGGTGGGTGATATTGTGTATGCCCGCTGGGTAGGGGAAGATTTCAGCTGGAACTTGGAAAAAATCTCCTCCATTCTGCATTTCTGTAGTTGCTTCGTTATTCCTAAATGCTCAGCTGAATGTCTGAAATAGTGGAAGAATTAAAATACACGGTCTCACTCTGCAGTAGACGTGGAGCAGTGTGCGCTCTTCGGGTTACAGTCTTCTCCAGAGTAATGAGTGGAGTTTCACTGGCATATTTAGATTATTCATTTGCAGGTCCTGAGAATAATTACAGCCGATAGACAGCTGTGGAAGTCAGATTGTTCAAAACCATGAACTTCAGCCCATAAAAAGTGTGTTTATCCTGCAGTGAGTTTCCCCATTTTTGGTCTTTATAGTCTACTGAGGAAGCTGACCACTTTTTTTTCTTTTTTTTCCCCTTCTCCCCTCCTCCTTATTAGCTGGGTCTCATTAGGCTGTTTTGTACCACTGCACCTCCAAACCCTGCCCAGACCACTGCTGTGGAGCAGGTCTGAGGAAAAGAGGGCAAACACCAAAAAAAAAAAAAAACCCACCCAAAAAAGCCCCGAACTCCCACTATTTTCCAGACCCTGTCATAAAAAGGGTTTTGGGAGGATGTGGCCCGGTGCCAGGTCTCAGGTTATTGGCGGAAACTCCTCAATTCCACCTTCTGAAGCAAAACACCTCCAAATACGTTTTGCCGCAGTGAAAGTTTAGGGATAGAAAAATGCATAAATCTGTGATTTTTAAATATGAGTTCCAGCCGAGCTGTCCCTGTGGGTGCCGGGATCTGGCTCGCACCGCCTCCCGCTGCTCCCGGCGTTGAGGGTCTGGGACCATCCTACGCTGGGCACAGCCGGTGAGGGTCACTGGTCCCCCTCAGCGGGGCGAAAACGAGCCAAAATCCTGCTGGTTTGGGTGTCGGAGCAAAACCTAACCCCTGGTTGGGAGAACTGCTGGTGAAATCTATCCGTTGGAGGGATGAGCAACCGTGATGGAGGGATGGGAGCCATGGAGGGTTGAGTGTGGTGGAAGGACGAGCGGGTCCCTCGGCTGCTGGTTACGGGGCTTGGCTGACCATGCTCTTGGCTTCCCGGTTGTCTCGCCCGTCACCGCCGCTGGAGGAGGCGATGGTGGAGATGGGAGGTTTTTTCCACCATCAGCTTCTCCAGTGGAGAGGGGAAATGGTTTTCCTGCTGTTGGCCGTGACCTTGCACCACTCGGTGCTCCAGTCTGTCTGGGCGATCCATCTCTGGCCTTGGTTAGGGCACAGCACCGGTCAACGTTGACCTGGGGTCCTCTTCTTCTTCTTCTGTCCTCTCGGCCGGTGGCCCCAGCCCGTCCCTTGGGCAGGATCGATCCTTCCCACCTGCAGCACCTTCGTGGGCTTTCTGGCAGCGGGTTGATGCCCCCCCTGACTGGTGGACGCTCCTGTTGGGGTGTCTTCTGGTCCGGTCCCCTGTCCCCCACTATCGGATAACGGCAGGACATCCTCGTCATCGCTGAGGATGGGGAGGAAGAGTGAAGCACGGTCTTTGGGACAACGGGAGCGAGGAGCAGCTCCCAAACCCTCTGCCCTCCTGTTGGTAACGTGGTCTCTCTCTCCACTCTTTGCAGTTGACATGGATGATGAAGACGGCCGGTGCCTGCTAGATGTAATTTGGTAAGTAGGAGAACGCCGTCAGCTGGACGCTGCTCTCGTGCAGTTTTGGGCAAAGCGTGGAGGTGAGAAGGGGTTTCTGCCACCCTCAGTCTGTAGGCACATCCCCATCGGTCACCAGGGCTTCTCCAGTGCCAGGCTGGGTCTCCCAGACCCCAGAAGTGAGCTCCAGAGGGTCCGCAAACTTCCCAAACTTAGAAACCCCTCCTGATGGATGTTTTTGTTCCCTCCTGTGACACTCGGAGGGCTCTGGGCTTCTCCGGGGCTGTGCCGGAGGAGGTTTTGCACAACTTTAGCGTGATGCTTTGTGCATCCCGTGTTTCACTCGGCCCACCTAAAATGTGAATAAATCCCACCTCTCTGATATTTTGCCAGCAACTATGACTTTTTTTTTACACTCCAATCCTTGCTGGCCGTCAGCGGCACTGGGCTGGGGATGCTCGTTAGCAGGTTGCCCAAATGATTTTTTGACAAACTGCCTGCCAACAGCCAACACGGACTAAGTTTCCGAAGGGGGGCTATTGTCATTACGAAACTGTTGGCAGTTGGAACTTTGCAGAATTCACAGGGGAAGGGGAATAAGGCAGCGTTAGCGACCCCGGAGAAGAAAACTGACCACCTATGCATTAACTTCTGTCTGTAATAAAGTGTAGCCATTGAAGTATAAATTGGTGTGCATCATTAGTTATTGCACTTAAGAACACTCAAAGTTATGTTAATGCATTAATTAGAAACACGCGTTTCACTCCCGACTCAACGCGGGTCACGTGTTGCATCCCTAAACGGTTTCGTGTGTTGTTTTGCAGCGATCCTCAGGCCTTGAACGATTTTTTACATGGATCCGAAAAGGTGAGCGACGAACTTGTTTCTATTCACCAAAAACTTTAACACAAACTTCCTTTTTTTTTTTTTTAAATACGCAATGAGGTTTTTTTAAAGAAAGAAACCCCAAGTTCAGAATTCCTTTAGTTTTTAGGGCTTTTTAGAACCCTGGTCAAGTGCACTGGGCAGCTTTCGGACCTCCAGCTCCCACCGCTGCCCGTGTGGAGCAGCCAGCCGGGGTTTTGGGGCACTTTGAGCCAAAATGGGGTGCCTGCCAGCAGGGGACGGGGAGGGACGCTGCCCCACTGCTGCCCCCGGGTGAGAGCTCAGCGCTTTCCAGGGGCTGCCCGTCAGCACTGCACTGTTTTTTTTTCTTTTTTTTTAAATTTTTTTTTTCATACTATATCTAAAGAAAGTAAATAAAATCTTTTTAATTACAGATTGACAGTGATGATCTCCTGGACAACACAGGAGATGCAGCCAGTGCCTTTTTTGAAGGTGCTGGGGTATGTATTTTTTTAATTTATACTTGGGGAACGTCAGCTTAGAAACCTTTCTTTTTTTTTTTTTCTTTTTTTTTCTTTTTTTTTCTTTTTTTGTTTTTGTTTCACAGGCTTGTTTTTCATCTGTTTCCCCAGTCTAGCAAAAGAGGCAGGATGCCAGGATTATTCCCCAAGATTTATAGAGAAATAGCTCCAACAGGTTCCCCGTATATCGGGGAAGAAAAGTTTGTTTCACGTGCAGATACAAAGTCTGCTTTTAACCCGGGAAAAGCTTTGAGGATAGAAAATCGGGTGAAGAAGGAGAAAGGTGTCACTGTGCTCTCACACCTCAAAGGTGGTAGAGACAATTTGGGAGAATGCTTAAAAAAGTTGGTGACAAGACAAATCCCCTTCCTTAGTCTCCCCTTAGGCTGGAGCGCTCCCTTTCCTTGCAGACCTCTGCCGCACCAAAGGTGAAATGTGTGGAAGCAGAGTCTAAAAATCCTCTGGTTTTTCTTCTTTTCCCCCCAAAGAGCACGGGTTACTCTGCATGGATAACATTCAAGCATGAATTTTTTTTTTTTTTCTCTATTTCCAGTTACATTGTAGTAAGTCTTGATTATTTGTTTATTTATTTATTTCTCCATTGCGCTTTATTTCTTACAAAGACTTTGGGTAAAGCTGCCGATGCTTTATAATGAATAAATTTATCTAGGAATTGAGGTTTACTTCTGCTTTGATTTTTTTACTTTATTTTTTAA
Organism: Elanus axillaris; assembly: GCA_026212715.1. NCBI lineage: Eukaryota > Metazoa > Chordata > Aves > Accipitriformes > Accipitridae > Elanus > Elanus axillaris. The sequence goes on from JANZLQ010000079.1 coordinate 139,688, forward strand.
CTTCCTAGTTAGATCTGTGTTTTACAAAACTTGACAACACGGGGCTGGTGGGGTTCGAGGTTAGGCTGCATGTTGCTTTCCCGTTATTTCTCTGGTTCTTCCCAGCGCAGCCTTTGCAGCACGCAAGGTGCTTTCCCCGGGATGCCCTCCCGACACCCTCGCCATAGGAGGGCTGCCTACAAGCGACAGGCTGCAGCGTGTGTCTGAGGTTCACTCGGCTGCTGCTTGAGCGTCTCTTGCAAGAAAAGGGCTGGGTTTTCATGGAGTATGTAGGCTTGTTTGCAGAATATAAAATTTCCACTTCCCGTCCCAACAACAGCTTAATTTTTAAGAGTTAAGGACAGGGGTTGTATTCTGAACTCTTCTACTTGGTGGCCTTGAAGCGCCTTAGCGCATGAAAATGTAAAGCTTTTAACCCATCCTTGGGATGCCGTTAACGAGCTCTGCCCTTGGCCCCCTCCCTTGCTCAAAGTAAGTCGTTTGACATCCGGCTCGCCTGCTCTCAAACGATGCCGCGTGTTAATTTAGGCTCTGCCAGGGGTGCCAAAATGCTCTCCGCGCTTGGCAAACCGAGGCCGCAGGCTGCCTGAGGGCACTATTCGCCCGCTCCTCTCGGAGGTGGCTCGCAAAAGCTGTTGAGCAGTTGACTCGTATCCCTCTTCCCCATGCTCGAGCTCAATGTCTTCTTCTCTCTTCTCCCCTGTGACCGGCCGTCTCCCAGCTGCACGTGCAAGAGTCCTCTGGCAACCATCTGAGCACTGAGCAGAGCCAGCCCACGACCAGCGTGGACCTCGACTTTTTAGAAGATGATATCCTGGGGTCACCATCCAGCAGCGGGGCGAACCTGCAGAACTCGGACCAGCCCTGCGACATCCTCCAGCAGAGCCTACAAGAGGCCAACATCACTGAGCAGACGCTGGAGGCAGAGGCCGAGCTGGACCTGGGCTCCTTCCAGCTTCCCACCCTTCAGCCAGTGGTGCAGACGGCCTCCGATGGCACCCCGCAGATCTTCTCCGGCGGAGCCGACCTGATAGGGCTGCAGCAACCCGCTGTCCTGACGCACCAAGCCCTGGTGCAGCAGTCGGTAGGAGCAGATGTTGTCAACAAGGCCATCAGCGTTCAGCCTTTCCTCCAGCAGGTCGGCTTGGGGAACGTCACCATCCAGCCCATCTCCAATCTCCAGGGCTTGCCCAATGGCAGCCCCAGTGGGACGCTGGGCATCGGGCCAATTCAGGTGGTCGGGCAGCAAGTGATGGCCATCAACCAGCCGGCACAGCAGATCATCGCCAAGCAGGTTCAGCCTTCCCAAGTGGCCACCATGCCTGTCGGCAGCTACATCACCCAGACAGCGCCCGAACAGCAGCAGGTCACCCTCGCCTCAACGGGGGTCTCTCCGCAGAGTGCCGGTCTCGTCATCCAGAAGAACCTGCCGACGGTGGCCACCACGACGCTGAATGGGAACTCCATGTTCGGGAGCGTGTCCGGGACTCAAGGCTCCCAGCCGCTCACCGTCACCTCCAACCTGAGCAGCCCCTTGGTGCAGGCCCAAAACGTCATCATTCACAGGACGCCCACCCCGATTCAGCCCAAACCGGCCGGGGTCCTCCAGCAGAAGCTGTACCAGATCACTCCCAAGCCCTTCGGATCCAACAACACCACCCTGACCATCCAGAACGAAGCCGCCCTGCAGCAGCAGAAGGCCCAGCAGAACCTGACCTTCATGGCCAGCAAACCGGGGCAGAACGTGGTGCTGTCGGGCTTCCCCCAAGGGCTTCCAGCCAATGTCTTCAAGCAGCCACCGCCCCAGCAGCAAGCCCTCAGCAAGCCCATGAGCGTCCACTTGCTGAACCAGGGCAGCAGCATCGTCATCCCCGCTCAGCATGTCCCGCAGGCCATGCTGCAGGGCCAGAACCAGTTCCTCCTCCCCGGGCAGCTGGCGGGCGCCTCCACCGTGCAGATACCCCAGCAGCTCTCCGCCTTGCAGGCCAACATGGGAGGGCAGATACTGACCACCTCCCACCCCGGCGGGCAAGCCCATATCATAACTAGCCAAGGGCCAGGTGGACAGCTGATTACCAACCAAGCCTTGCCGGCCCAGATCCTCACCAACCAGAACATCGCCAGCCAGCTGAACTTGGGCCAGGTGCTCACCTCACAGAACGCCCACGGCACCGCTCACATACTCTCGGCTCCCATCCAGCTCCAGCCCGGCCAGGTGGGTCAGCCGGCTCTCTTCCAGATGCCCGTTTCCCTGGCGGGCAGCTTGACCACGCAGAGCCAGCCCTCCGTGGCTGCCTCGCTGGGCCAGACGGGGCAGACGGTGATCCAGGGGGTGACGCTGCCCAACCAGGTGGCCATGCTCAACGCCACTGAGAACCTCGGCCAGGCGGTGAGCATCCAAGCCTCCGCCACCAGCAGTAGCCAAAGCCCCGGCCTCGTCCAGCCGCAGCCCGCTTCAGGGGCCAGCCTGCTGCCCAGTGCCGACCAGTCCTCCATCCTCACCGTCCAAACCGCCTCCCAACCGCCCGCTCCACTCCAGCTCAACGTGCCACCGCCACCGCCGCCGCCTGCCCAGCAGCCCGTGACTTCCCAGCCCAGCCCCAGCCTGGCCTCCAGCCCGGAGAAGATCATCCTGGGGCAGGCAGCCGCCGGAGCTGTCATCAACCAGGACTCCATGCAGATGTTTCTACAACAGGCAAGTAGAGCTCCTCCGGGTGGTGGCCACGGTGTTTGCCGCCCCTTGGGTGTTTGCAGACCGACACCGAGCGCGGTGGGCCCTGGAGAGCCCCGCTTTGGGGCTTGCTTTACACGCCGTGTGTGCTAGAAGCGCTCTCGTGTCGCCTTAATTCTTTCCCTGTCGTCTTCCTGCCATAGGGCAATTCCCTTCCTCAGTAAGTGTTTACATTTAAAGTTGCCGGGAGAAATGAGCAGGGCTCGGGGACGCTCTGTGTGTAGTCGAGTGCCGTCACCTCGCCTTTGGAAGGAGGAGCTGGTGGCGGGTCTGTCCAGGTCACCAACGCCACCACCATGTCACAGAGGGGTCGGTGGGGACCCGTTGTCCGCCTCCTCTCCGTGCTCCGTCTGCGGCTCGGGGTCAAGCTCAGCCCATGGCGTCAGCCCTGCTTCCCCGCTGTGACGGGTTGACCATGGCTGGATGCCAGGTGCCCACCAAGTCGTTCTATCACTCCCCCCCCCCTCTTCGCTAGAC
>JANZLQ010000079.1:302113-323418 GCA_026212715.1 Elanus axillaris
GCCACCACAGCACCTGGTGGGCAATGGCCGCCATTTCCCTTCCCACCCTGCTGCCCTGACAAGCTAGGAAGCCGTGGTGGTGGCTCCTCATGGAGCGGAGGGGAGAGATGGCCGTCCTGAGGCACAGGTTGAGGGGCAGGCCATGGTCTCATGTGGAAGATTGACGTTCCTCCCAACTTCAGCCATGTTTGCCGGGAGAGGCTAATGCTCCGAACGACAGCAGCAAGGGGAGGCAGCAGGAATGAGGGCAGGTGAGAAGGAGCATGGCCTTTATTGAGCCTTTCCCCCCCTTCAACTACTGCTCCACTGTTGCTCACTGCTCACCTGAGGTTATCCTTTACAGCAGTGGTTATGACATCTCCCCATTTTTTCCCCTTCCATAATCTTTCTGAAGGAGTAATTGCTTCAGAAGCAGCTTCCTGCTGCTTTCCACGTTTTTATGCTTCTATTATAGAGTCATCAGGAGTTAAGAGTCATTCTCCAATAACCTCAACCTCTTGAAACAACCTGGAGAAACACACCATACCCCAATTCCTTTTCCAAGGAGAAATACTTAAATCCAGTATGCCCCTGCTACCGCATGCAGGCAAGGATGATGCTAGTACAGCTCATACTGGTTTGACACTCTTCTAACAACAAAATGGACAACCTGAGAGCAAGAGAGAACAGCAGTTATTGAATAGACTAACACGGCATCTCTGCCTGTGTTCCAAGGGCCAGCAAAAGGGGTAGGCTCGGCTGCTGCGATACCCGTGTTAGGTACGTAGATGCTATGAAGTGTCAAAATACACCATTTGCGGCTACAGTCCCTGAACCCCACCTGACGCTGCTCAGCCATGCAGCATTTTCATATTAACAAGTAGGAACCAAATAAAAGGGCATGACAGAAATTGCTACTGGCAGAAAATGGCAGGATATTACCAATAAACAGATTTAATGTACAGGTGGGTTGAGCCACTCATTATACTTGTAGCAATCAGGCTGCAGTAATTAAGAAAACCATGTTCAAATTCCAGCATTGAATTTTGTGTCTGGCCAAAGATAAGTTAAATTTGCTCTCTGGAAGAGGTAGGGATTACAATAGCATTTCAAATCAGTGACCATAGGCAGGTTCAGGTGGTTGTACCTTAGGAGTGCTAGTGATGAGTCTGTGGCCCTGGAAGGCAGACAGAAGCCAGAGAAAAATCCAGGTAAGCACGGACACAGTCATCATCATCTACATAACAAGAAGCATCCATTTGCACAGTTTCACATATAGCTTTTTTTTCTTTTTTTAAGAAAACTAACATGAGTGTAGCTGCATAGTCTTACCTCACAGTCACAAATATGCCTGATAACAGAATCCCTTCAAATTACCTTTTTCCTCCATTTATGGGTATCAAAACAGAACATAGGCCTCAGCAAATCTGTGCATCACAGAAACATAAAAAAATGCCTCATACTTCAGCAGTTTGTAAGACTAACTCTATTAAAATATAGTACTTAATTACTGTGTAGTTAAACAGCCTTTGGCTGTCTGTCAGGTAACTTTTCTTGGTCCATTCTTTCATATCCAAACAGGAGAAATATTTTGAGTCTGTTAAAGGGACAATCTTAGGAAAAATACTTTTCTTTGTTAATTGCTGAGTTGCAACACAATCACCTTAAAAGACACAAGCCAGTTCTTCAGCTTGCAAGCCTCTCCTGTAAATTGCTTTCACATTCCATTTCTTGAGGTTTAATAAATAAAAGGTATTCGTGTTTTCTCTTGTTTTGCTTTCAAAGCCAAGTATCAAAACACTGCAAAAAAAATAATCACCAACCAATGAGGATGGCAGAGGGGACATTTTGTTTAGTTGGGGTCACTGGCTCCTCGTAGGCTTTGTAAAAGTTATTTCAAAACCTAAACTTTGGGCCCATCTTGATCTGACAGTACCCCTTGAAACAAAAGGAATATTTTTTCAATATGATGCATAAAAATTACTTGACCAGACACATTCACATAATTCATCTGTCAGCCACTTACATTACACTTCATGCATTATTACAGAAATAAGAGACTGATATAAAAGCCATCTGAAGATGCAGTGTCACAGTGAGATAGTGCAATGTGCCTCAGGACACAGAAACTTTAATCTGTGGGTCCTCAAACAACAACTTTACCAACAAAAAAGAAAAAAAAGATCTTCACCAGTACGCTTTCAGAGGGGGAGACTATGGCATGGTTTTCAGCATAGCAAAAATGTGCACAGTGAAACACATCTAATTTCAACTGGTTTGTGAAGTTTTACAATTTAGAAAGAACAAAACCAGGTCATCTTCCTGCCCAAACAACAGTAAATCTGACTACCGGGAACAAGAGGAGGTTTCTCAAAGGCACAGTCTCGACAGATAACAGCTGTTACAAAGCAAACAATATGAGTTTGTATTTCTGTGCCACTGAATAATTGAGAGAACATGCTAAAGTATTTAAAGTACTTCAATTTTCTGTCTCCTCTTTTAAGAGTATATCCTTTTTTTCCCCCCCCCTCCTGTGGGCAACCTCTGCTAATTTTACTTCTTTTGTGAGCAGCACATATACAACATACCTATGGCAAAAAATAACTCAGTATTGAGAGACCAGTAACTTCTTAGAACAAATAATTAATTGAAGAGATGAGTAGTTTAAGCTGCTAAGTGACTCTGCCATGAGAAAGGAAGTCTGAGGATCCTGAGAGTACAATTTTGCTGCTGGTTGGTAACCAAATGAAAAAATAGTGCATTTCACCAAAGTCAAACCTAGTAGAATTTAGCTATGCTGCTGCCTTGATACCAGAGGTGTACGCTATAAAAGAACCAGTAAAAAAATCTTGTAAATCACACACTTATATTTAATATTTTGAAACAAAATAGTTAAGAATGCAAGAACTGTATACAGATTAAAAAAATATTTTTTAAACCATTTGATCTTAAAAATAGACAATAGTAGTGAAGCTTAAAATACAACCACTTGCGTTAAAATGTTTCAAGCAATACCACCTTGGTGTGTCCTGTTTCATCAAATGGCCATTAAGATAACGGATCAGTTGTTAAAAAGGTTGTGTTGGTTGGAGTCACTTTTTCACAATCCAAATCTACAACAGTTTTTCCTTTGATGGAAGAGCCCGAGCATTCCTGGTGCAAACTTTCCCGCCTCTCTGCAAGTTTAGAAGTGGATCGAGCCATCGAGCCACTTTGGCTTCCATTGGTTTGAGAGCAGACATTATTAACTTTAGTAGTTTTATTTTTGTGGTGGTTGTTGTAGACTTTATATTTCATGAGGAGGATGAAGATGAAAACAAGAACTGAAGCCACAATGATACCCCCAATAATGATGATCATGGTTCCTCCAAGAAACTGTGCATGAAGGGATCGGCATTGTTTGTATTCTTCCTGGGTTGTAAACTGCACGCATCCGATCACTCTGGTTGCGGTCAAAGATGTCAATCCGTCATCATAAACAGCAAGAACACAGAGGTCGTACTCACGTCCTGCAACCAGATCAGTCAAGAAGAAGGATTTACTAGCAGCTGGAATCATCCTGGAAGAGAAAATGAGTACAGTAAACATCTGAGCTGATTAAGCCTAAGGAGAGCTCTTTTGACTATCAACACCACTGTGAGGCAACTAACAGAACAGAAGATGAGCACAGCAACTGGACCAGGCAGCAAAAATCTGGTGTTCCCTAGGTTTCTCAGTAGAGATGGAAGATACAGGTTTTAGTGATGGCAAGATCTTTACCTTGGCTATTTCAAACAAACATGGACTAGAGTGCACATGCTTGCCAATGGCTAGAGGAGAAGTCATGACTGATCTATTGTTTTGATCTGCATTATATTAGATTTCCATAGTTTCAGCATAAAAGGGCATAACATGCCCTATGCAGAGTGGAATATGGTCAGCTTTTCAAAAAAACATAAAGAAACTGAAGCAACATACTTAAGGACTTAAATGGCAGAAAAGGATAAAACTAAACACTCTAAAATGTATTTTAGTAATGTTATATACACAGGAAGCACATTCTGAAGATTGAGGGGAAAAGGCAAAATCAAACCCATGGTCTACAGATTAACCTTATTTCCATCTTCTAACAGCTCTGTGATGCTTAGTGTCTCATAATCAGGTGACTGATAAGAACAATCAGAGCAACATGTACGCACTTGCAACTAAGTGGTATCTTCTGAAGCCCAATAACAGCATCTACTGACTTCCTTACCTTGATGCAACCCTACTGTTCAGGTTGTTCTATGCCAATTCCAAATATTCCGTAACCACAAAGTAGCAGTGGTACTAAATCGATGTATGAGAAGGATCCCAAAAGAAGAGTATATGCTATGTTACAAATTCTCACAAACCCCAGTCATGAGTGTACGAATCACAATATCTCATTGCAGACCAGCTCTCCATATGTTTGGCCCAGATTCCTCTCTGGAGTAAAGTAGCACTGTTGCAGAGGAATCAGTGAAACTACATCCATTTATAGTGGGTGAGCACGTGGCCTTCTCCTGTCCACAAAGGTGGTGGTGGTGGAGAAGACTAAGCGCTTGTCATACAGTCTTTTCCGAGTAGTTATCTATGGGACTAAGGGCTCTACAATGCTTAGACTGGAAAGAAAGAAGAACTACACCTTCAAAAGACCATTCTCCAGACACATGGCTGCTACTACTTCATTTGTAACAACTGAATTTCTGTGTCTTCTGTGAAAAACCCAAACCATTCCCTTGTCAATGTACATGTGTACAATGTACAGACTCATAGAAACATTAAAGAAGGAGACCCCAAGAGATCTCTAGCCCAGCTTCCCGTGCAGAGCAGTACTATGACAAACAGTAGACCAAATCAACCATGCTTCTGCCTAGCCAACACTTGAAAACCTTCTATGAGCTCTCCAGGCTTCACTCCAACATTAAACCACCCTTCTAGTAGATATTTTTTCCCAAATGTCCGATTTGAATTTCCCAAACCACAACTCCTAACCGTTGCCCCAGCCTTAATTTATAACAGCAGCTTCACAATCTCCAAAGAATGTGACCACATGCTGGGTTTTAAGGCTAATGAGATTCTTACTGCAGGAAAGAACAAGGTTTGAGAGGAAACTACACAAAGATTCATTTGTCAATTTGAAACACCCAAACAACTCCTAGCATGTACATTATGAGATATTTAATCCAACATTAATGTAGGAGGAAACGTGCAAAGCTAGCAACTGCTTCTGACCAGCAGAACAAGCCCTTGAAATTCCTCATGTCCACTGTTACTCATTCAGAGCACAGGCAATGCAGAATGAGGTCTCTCAGCTGCAAGCATTAACAACAGACTCCTCCCTTCTCTGCCCTGCAAGCATTACTTTATGGAACAAGCCTTTTGTCATGATTGTTGCTCTGCAGTTACACAGCTCCTATACTGGGCTGACCACTAAATCCTCAAAGTACGTCGTGCTCCTTGCTCTTTCCTGTCTTCCACAAATTTAATTCAGTGGTGTCGTTATATAATGTTACACCATGTCAACGAAAACACTGAGGTTGTGTTGTCTCACTGGACTAGGACTCTGGAAAGCAATCAATTGATCATTTGCTTTTCCAGGTACAATGTTTGGTAGTGTGTAGCTGGTGAACCTCCTACACTCACCATGTGAAAGTGGCCCTTGATGCTCAGGTGTGGCTGGTGCGTCACAGAGCACCACTTGGTTGGCTTGACATTCACCTTCCTAAAACATATACCATTATCAATTACCAGACAAATATCTAATTAACTTTTCAGTCTTCTGTTCAGCCACATTTCACAATGATCAGTCATGACAAGAGAACACCATGGCTCAGACCGGACTGCATTCCTCCCTCAGCTCAAACACCAAGTTACGCTGAAACTAAGCAGAAGGTTCTTGCTTGTCATACAAAGGCATGTGACTGAGAAGATGGAGAATTTATTTGCTTTCCTTCAAACACTAAAAGGCTTTGAAATCAGTCATGCCTCCCAGAAAAATACTGCTGGCAACTACATCCAACCATGGCACAAAGTCTAAAATCACTTGACATCAATAAAACTGTCACCAAACCTCAGGGCACAATTTGTAAAAAATTGAGGGATGTCATAGATAACCTCTGCAGAAGAAGATACCATTTAAAAGACCAGCTAAGCAACAGGAATAGAAAGGAAACACCACTCAGAAAGCATCTTTCTACTCCTTAGGAATCTACCCATCTGTGAGAGGGAGATGTCATTGCAAAAATTATGCAAAGTACCGTTTTCTAGCTTAGTGTCCATATTATTTGCCTTATTCAACAGCTTTTGATGGTCACTTTTCTTCTTCCAAACAACTTTCTCCATTGCCTTATTGTCAGGATTATTCAGTGATGAGTTCTGTATTGAAATTTGACTAATTTCCATGGAAAGCTATGTACAGAATATGCTGTATTACAGTGTGCCCAGCTATTGCTGCAATACTTTTACAGTAGCTGTCACCCAAAAGAGGAGGTTCTAAACCTTTCTGATCTCCTGTGGAAATCTTCTGTACAAATGTTCAATAAGACCAAATATATATTTGATTTCTATTGGCTTTTCTGGTAATACAAGGCTATTTTCAGCTCCATGAATAAGGAGAAGCATGTAGTCTTGATAAGGTTTCTTCACTGGCTAAGCAGTTATTCACAGACACATCTCCTGGGAAAGGTAGCTATTTTGGCATGTTTAGGAAGTTTCAAGGAAACCTCTAAAAATGAGTAAGGACAGCTCACAACTAAGTAGGCAATCTGCCTACAGCCATGTCAGTAGTTAACCTCTGCATGTTTTCCCGCTTATGCCTGCAGCGCATTTACTTCTGCAGTATAGTCTTCCTTATAACATATTTACTTTATTTCAGTAATGCTATAAGTGATCAAATAGTTGTTAAATTTAATCAGCTTGACAAATCAGCACAAGCTTGAGTACAGCGGTTGTAACAAAGGCAGGCCTTAAGTGCCAGGCTGTGGTGAACAGCGAGGACTTGTAGGAAAGGCCAGAAAGCATGTGCGTAGATACTGGGGGCAAGCGTGTCATCTGAAAGCTTTATCATTCTACCAGAACGCACAGACTACAGTTTAGAGAATGGCATCTTCAGAACAAACATCTGCATTAGCACTTAGTTTGACCCAATAACAATTTAAGCACCATTGACTAGTTTGTAGGTTTGTTACGAAACATACTCAGAATGCCATATGACCCTCAATGACCCCAAGTGACTGGGATACAGGGACATTGTGATTCTAAGTGGGGTAAAGCTTATCAGCCTCTCAGTGGAATTGTTCCATCTCAAACTAAGAGCTTGCAGCAATCAAAATCATTTACTTAAATAATTAGTTTGCATGGAAGACGTTTCACAATAGCGATACAGAAGCCCAAAACCCATGTCTGCCAGGAGATTCTCAAATCTCTGGGGATGCAAAAACCTTTTACTTGGCTATTCTTTTGGGGTTTTTTTTTTGGTCTTTTTTTAATTCTTCAAGAAATGTTATTATGTTGTTTCACAATTACTACCCATCAGGTTTCTCTCAAAAAACCCTCTTCATTTACATTAGAGTTTCATCAGGAACTCGCTTCCCATTACCTATAAAAACTGCCGAAACTGTGGGTTTTAGACAGAATTCAGACAAATCTTTTTTTTTTTTTTTTTAAGCTGAAAGTATGCTACCTTTTCTCTTACATCTCTAGTATTACAGACATCATGTTGGTCCGCAAGCACCATCTTTCAAATGGATCAATAGCAGAAGAGTAACTGTCAGGTTTAAACGAAAAATGCTAATGTAACTGGTTTAAGAGCACTAACATCTATAAACCATAATCTGTGCCAGCATTTCCCATGTCATCTGTAGTCAGCCAGTAACAAGTTAAACCCTTTGGTGAAAACTCAACTGTAAAATCTGCTCACAAAACTACTGACAAAACATCATTTTGTGAGGTTGGAAATATTTCCTAGCAGTGTTGTCAACAACAACAAAATGAACCAAGCAGCTCAAAATCGAGATGGAGTCTTTTGTTTGGACTATAATTGATCAATGATGCTGCCCACAGGAAAGTGTAATAATGTGGCCAGAGTGCTGCAAATTAATCACTTTTACTTTGGCCAACCCCCAATCCAACACCACCATTTTGAAGGTTTGAAAAACAGAATTTCTTTTCTGCCATTTCAACTGTTCAATTAGGAAGGGAAGGGCAGGAATGAAAGGAAGGGATGGGGAATTTGATGTGTGGGAGGGACCCCAGTGACAGGAGGTTTTTTTGAACTGATTCTGCCAACAAACTCCTGAGCACCCGCTTTACTCAGCTGATTAAAGGGATTAAAAAGCAATCAGTATGGAGTCTGTTTTTTTCACAGAAACACCCACTGAGACCCAAATACGATCTATGACATCTGTGGAAATAAAAACAACAACAATAACCACCATCCTAAGACAACATAAAACACCAGACTGTTACTGAACCTAGGCTGCTGGCTGCATTTTTAAAAAGAATTATTTCCACATAGTTCATGCTACAGTCTGGAAATGAAATGATCGTGCACCAGAAGATACAGACAGTTATGAAGCATTGATGGCAGGTTTCTTATTTATCAAGCTTTCATACAAATCATGCCAACATTTTTGATAGAATCAATGACAGCAATTGATTCTTGTTCATACTATTCTTGAAAAAAACCCCATACTTCTGCATCAACAGTACAAAAGGAAACAGGGATATTTTCCCCCTCCAAAAAAAGCACAGCATCTTAAATGTTTGGGAAACAAGACATTGATATTTGTCATTTGAGTGATCTCTCCATAATGCAACAACTACCATCCATCATTTGCATCTGCAGGGTGTCCTGGTTTCAGCTGGGACAGAGTTAAGTGTCTTCCTAGTAGCTGGTACCGTGCTGTGTTTTGAGTTCAGTATGAGAAGAATGTTGATAACACTCTGATGTTTTCCGTTGCTGCTAAGTCAAGGATTTTTCAGCTTCTCCTGCCCAGCCAGCGAGAAGGCTGGAGGGGCACAAGAAGATGGGACAGGACACAGCCAGGGCAGTGACCCCAACTGGCCAAAGGGATATTCCATACCATGGGACGTCATGCCCAGTATATAAACTGGGGGAGTGGGGGCAGAGGGATCGCTGCCTGGGGACTAACTGGGTGTTGATTGGCGGGTGGTGAGCAATTGCACTGTGCGTCATTTGTACATTCCAATCCTTTTAGTATTACTGTTGTCATTTTATTAGTGTCATCATTAGCATTATTACTTTCTTCTTTTCTGTTCTGTTAAACTGTTCTTACAGTTGAAAAAAACCCATGAGTTTTACCTCTTTTCCAGATTTTCTCCCCCATCCCTACTGGGTGAGGGGGGAGTGAGTGAGCGGCTGCATGGTGTTTAGTTGCTGGCTGGGGTTAAACCACAACACAGAGTCTTTGATAAACCATGATGCAGCTCCAGCAGCAATCAGGTGGGCAGCCTCACTAGCAAAAATCACGGGGCATGGCAAGGAGGGGAATGAAAGTGGAGAAGTGGCCTCTGTTGTTTGAGGAAACCAACTTGGTAAGGGTAATCCTGATTAACTGAGCATGCAGTCAACTATGAGAACGTAAGGTTTTTCCTCAGGAAGGGAAACCTGAAGAAGAGGTTTCCAAGGGGAAACTCCCTGAAGATGCCTGGAAACTGCCATGACAACTACGTTGCAAGATAAGGAAAAAAGATACCAAAATTAAAGCCAAGGAGTGACAAGTCAGGTGGTATTTACAGATGTCAGATGGCTCCTGTATTTCTGGACTTTCAATGGTATATCCTTTTTGAGGAATGACTGCTGGCTAGGTGAAGAAATGCAAATATGACCATTTGTCCAAGATTCCCTCCTGACAAACAGCCACCGCTTGTGTGCAGGCTTGCTGGATAACCACAGCAATCCCGATGTACTCCAAAATCACTACAGTTACTGCACATGTGTGCAGCAACTCCACCAGTTGAGAGGCATGTTGCACCTCCTGGAAACCCGAGTCCATCCCTACGCTGCATGTGCAGGGTCCGGTGGGTCAAGAGCACCCAGAAAGGAAACACAAAGTCTTAAGGCACATGCCTTACTGATGAAGAGCTAGAAAACCTCTTTCAAACTTCACTCTTTGAAATCTAGCACAGTCCTGAGGCTTTCTATTGCACTGCACTAAACTAATTTAAGAATTTTTGAGCAGACGTAGCGTGGCTGATTCCAACTGCTTTTCACGCAACAGATGTAATCATTGCTATATTGATCTGGCAATATATCACCTTTTCCCCAAGAGTGACAGCTCTGGCCTTTAAACAACAGTACTTTGTACTCCATCTTAAAAGTGATCTGCCTCTCAATTTCTAAGTTTTTCTCTCAACAGAGAAAACAAGGACATATTATCAGCAGTTTTATGGAATATATAGTCTCTCAATTATCTATAGAGAAGCATCACTATTAAATACTCATCTTCTAATTTAAAGCATGTAGTTGCAGCTAATTAAAAGTTAGATGATCACTAACTATTAAAGATTAAATTCAATGCTTAGGAGACTGTTGCCTTTGATGTTATGAGATCCAGCTTCTAATTGACTAGGACATCAATCAGATTGTTATGAAGCATTAGTAATCTGCTGCTTATATCAACTGCTGTAAAAATTGAAGTTTAGCCAGCCTAGCTCAGAAACGCAAAATAACTTTTTTCTTTTTTTTTAATTTGCTGGCTATTTGAGGAAGCACTGGCAGACAAAATAGGAGCACCTGCAGTTCCCTTCAGGGCATTTTGACCATCAATTGCTGCCCCACTTCTCTCTCACACACCGAGCGAGGCTACAAGAGAGAGGTAGTCCAAGGTCCCATGGAGATGAGCCTTTTATCCCATAACCTAATGCAAGGAGTCATCTTCGTAAAGATATATACGAACTCTATCACCATACAAAAGAGGAGCATTTTCATTTATATGTACACACAAACATGTGTGCGCATCATGACAAAGCAGCAATAAAATAGCATGGCTTCTCTCCTAGATGAATTATTGTTTTCTAAAGCTTGTATAATATTCATCACTACTATTTTAGTATCAAAAGGTTAGTTCTGCTGATATCTCTTCCCCAAGACTAGCACTAGAAACCTGGGCAGGACACTTGAGCAATGACAGTTAAACTAAAATTATAGCATTGTGAAATCCAAATTGCGCAGGAACTGTAATCAGCATCAAGACTGTAAGCTGTTTAAAGAATACAGATCCGTTTATATCTCAGAGAAGGAAAAGCTGCACAAAGTGGCTATTACGATTCTTGATTCACTCTATACATGGCTGTACAACAACAGTTTGTGACCTTTCTTCTGAAAACAAACAAGGCTCTTACTTTCAATACTGATGCTTTCTGCAAATTGCTACCTGCACCTTAATTTACCAATTCTGGATTGTTGCTACTCATCTTGCCAGACGCTTCACTCTGATGCAATTTTCCTTCTCCATAGCTAATGTCTGCCTTCAATTTTGCTAACCCCTGTCCCAGGAGATGGGTCAGTATGATAGTTTCCATTTCACAGAAAGAGAGGAGTTAAGTGACTCACCTGAGGCAACAGTAACTGGCGGAGCCAGAAGCACAACTCCTATTTTCCTTTCCACATTCACCATGGGGAAAATCACTGTGTGGCCATGTGTTGTGAATCTCCCAAACTGGGAGCAACAAGGAGCAATTTTGGTGCAACTATGTGCAAGTGTACACAGGCAGCGTAACCACGAGCAGGGCGCGTATGTTATTCTCACATACACCAATGGATAATTTAATTGCAGTCCAAAGGGAAAATTAGGAAGAATATTGTCTCCCTCCCTTCACCTCCATAGGTTCCGAACATGAGCACACATGAACATACACTTACCTATCCAGAGGGAGAAGGAAATGGAAAGGTGAGGAAAAATAAAGGAGTCAAAGGAGCAACTTAAAATTCGCAAGATAAAGCAAAGTTGCCATAGCAACTGCTCTTCCCATGGTACCACTCAACTTGACAGAAGCAACAGGTTTCTGATGCATCCTGCACCGCTTAATACTTTTTCCAGGCAGCAGGCTATCGCCTGCCAGAAATAAATTACACAGTGTCCTCTAGGTAGAAGGAAGCTTTTCACCTTCTGTAAAACTCCTTTGGCAGCACTGAAGCACAGCCACTGCTGGGTATGCTACTGCACATCTATTTACATCTTTATATATCAACAGACTGACTCAGTGAAAGAGATGTTTGTATACCTTACCAGAAACATAGAGACATGTCTTGACCATGCAAAGGGTCAGCAAACAAACTGGAGGGCTCCTTTCTCCAGTGCACATTAACATGCTCAACTTTAAAAACTCTGACATCTATAGCATAATGTGAAGTAGCAGTTGTTCAGATAAAAGCAAATGCAGAATTGCTGCCCAATTACCATTCCTCTCACTTTAGCACAAAACTTCCTTTAAGGATCTATATCTGATGATTACTCATGGTGGGAACTGAATGAGAACACACACATTTTCATCTTTGAGACACCCATTATACTACAGTCTATTACACTGTATTATTTAAAATTGCTGCTCTGTGATTTGAAGCATCAAGTATTTTATGGTTTTGTTACCTGAGCCTTTCGGTTAACAGAAATCCAGGCTGAGAAAGGGTCATGGAAATATAGTATTCTTCTCCATTTGTTCTTTAGGAATGAGGCCATTCAGCAGCAGCACTATTCAAGTCTATAGATCTATTAACAAGCTACCATGCTAGTCACTCATTTATTTTTAGGGACTTTGGGAAGTTTAAAACTCATTGACAATGAATAGCTGCAATTGTATGAAGGCTGCCAAGTTGGCTGACCAGCCGTTATGGCAAAGGATGAAAAACCCCATTAAACACCTCTCTTAAACTACTGGCCATGCCTGCGATGCACTGACCAGCTCTAGCTGCTTCTCACTTTTCTTGTTTCACTTCACTTTCTAGTGGGAGAATTGAATAAAACCCCTTTAGAAACCCCAGTCACAGCTATCGAGACATCTCTGCTTCACATTTCCCTTCATTTCGCAACTTTGCACTTCTCTCGAACAGCAATGTCACAAATGTTCTCATGGCTGACAATTAAATGAGGCTTCAACTTCCAGCCAGCTCCTCGCCACCCCTGTCAGATCCCAACAAGGCATCCTCCCACCCCATCTTAAGAGACCCTTGCTTACCCTGAGTCCTCCTGCTTCTTTTCTAGCTCATAGCTGTGACAACGGAAGGATGGATGGCATCCTTCCTCAAAGAGACTCTGGGGAGGGGCATTTTAACAAGAGACTTCTGAAAATCCCAAGTGACTGTAAAGTGAAATGTCTGTTTCAAGGACTTCATGGAATTTTCCTACACAGTTCCTTTTTTTTTTTTTTTAACAAGAATTGTCTTGCAATGGTAGGCATTTGAAATAGGAATTGCAGCAGAACAACTATCCTATATTCCTTTCCTTATGGGACTGCTTACCAAAGCACTAGATTTGAAGCCAGACTTTCAGGCATATTTCTGAAGCTATTAGATACCATTCTCCTTTTGCTTACTCCACTCCAAACTTTAGTGCAACCAGTGGCATTGCATTAGAAAAAAATCATTATCACTCATTAGAAAAATCATTATAACTCAGTTTAGAGAAGTTATCATCTTTATAAAGCTCACAACTATGAAACACTAAATCCAAATCAAATGCTAGCTCCCCCTTTCAAGTCATGCTATCCCTCCTTATCCTTTCCACCCCTGGTTAATCCCAAGGAAAAGCCTATAGACAGAAAGGTATAAAACCTATATACAGAAAGGCAGATAATCAAAAACTCAACCAGCCCTGCATAAGGGAAGCAGCTATAAACTTAATCTGCATGCTGTCCACTGAGACTTAAATAGTTATTCCCAAGTAAATTTAACTCCAGCAGACAAATGTGAAATCCGCACAAATACAAAATCTAAAACTTTCTGTGCGGTGTCCAATTCATACCAGTGAGTTTTATCCCCATGACACCACAAAAGTGGAGAAAAGGAAACGCGTAGCAACTGATATGGGCTGAAGGTTTGGCTTAACATGGTAAGTCCATATCCATATAGGCAGAACATTGCTTTGGGCATCTCACAACTTCGGGCATCTTGATTTCTTCTCTCTTCCCCACATTTTTAAGTAAAATAATTACACTTAATCAGCATAAAAGGTAACTAAAATCTCCATCTCAATTTCCTTAAATGTTAACAACCAAGATATTGCTCATCAGCTTCACTTGGTCCATTAAACTGGACTATGAAACTTAATTATGTCTGTAAAGAGTTTAGAGATCCTCAAGAGGCAGCACAGAAGCAGATGTATTATTAGTTTTAATAGCTAACTCCTCAACAATGGGAGTTTAACGAGCAAAGTCTAAGGCAGCCATTGCTTCCTCATTCCCTCATTTACAGTTACTCTTTGCAGGATAGCTCTTGTTACACAGAATATGTCAAACTATGCTCTCCTTTTTTCTTACTTCCACTACCTACTTCACAGAGGTATGAGCATGGGAATGTGAGCAGCGTTACCTGTACACTAATATGTCGTCAGCAGAACTGTTATACTGAATCTGGTACATTCGAATCCCAGGGAGGTGATGTTGAGAAGGCCACTGGATAAGAGCAGAAGATGATGTCAGCTCAGCAACCATGACAACCTTCTCTTGCTGAGCCTTCGTTTCATTTGGAAAGCTTGACTTGGCAGATATGAGAATATCTGAGGGGCCAGGCTCCGCATCTTTATCGCAGTTGGTGCTGTTAGCAAGGTTAGGGTACGGGGTAACGAGGAGTTCAACTGGAGCTGTCGACTCTCCCGCAGCATTTGATGCTATGCAGGTAAACGTACCCTTGTCAGTCAAAGAAGTAACCAAAATATCCAGAGTACCATTCTCATAAGAAATCGTCCTAGATGTGTTAGAGACCAGCTTCCCATCAGGTGAGATCCAGCGAACATATGGATCTGGATCACCGACAGCTTTGCACTTCAAAGAGGCGCTTTGGCCTTCTGTCACTGTTAGTTTTGGGGTTCGGTGCGTTATCATTGGGGGTTCACAGACAAATTCCTCCTCTTTAATAGACCAAAAGTATTTGCCCATCAGTTCTGGTGGAGAGGCGCAGGTTTCTAGATCATCTTCTCTGGTGAGACGTCTCAGCCACACGAGTTCACAGTTGCAGTGCAATGGATTCCCTCCAAAGCTGAGCACCAGGGAGGAGAGTGGTGATCCTTTAGACTTGGCGTACACTGGTATTCTGGAAAACAAAGGGTCAGGAGGGATCTTTTTCAACTTGTTGGAGGTCATGTCTAGACGGGCAAGTTTGTGAAGGTTTGAGAAGATTCCCTCTGGCACAAACTCAATGAGATTATGATCCAAACTGACCGTATTGACATTAGAAAGTTTGGCAATTGTTTCCCAAGGAACATTAACAAGATTGTTGTAGGACAGATCCAGGTCTTCAATTGTTTCAATAAAGTCATCCAATGACCCAGGAGAGATATAGTTTAATTGATTGTTACTGAGTATTAAATGTCGAAGGTTAATTAAACCTTTGAAATGATCTTCATTGATGTAGGTCAGTCTATTACTATCCAAGTGTAAGGCGTGAAGGCCTTTAAGATCAAAAAATGCATAAGGCATGATTTGACTTATTGTATTCCTTGATAGTGTCAAATGAATTAGATTAGTCATGTTTGCAAAATCTTTTCTCCTAAGTGTAGTGATAAAGTTATCCATTAACCTTAGTTCAGCTGTTCTCCTGTCAATACTGGGGGGCACAAAGAGAAGCCCAGTCTTCGTACAGAGAATTGTGAAGGATGGAGACAGGTTTTGACACATGCATCTTTTGGGACACATCATGGCCTTCACAGCTGTGCTAATAACCAGTAGATAGACAACCAGCCTTTCCATCGTAAGAAAAATAACAGACCTAAAGGGGGGGGAAAAAAAAAGAAGAAATCCATGTAAATGTGTTTTAATTGGGCATTAGAAATAGATTTACATT
Organism: Elanus axillaris; assembly: GCA_026212715.1. Taxonomy (NCBI): domain Eukaryota; kingdom Metazoa; phylum Chordata; class Aves; order Accipitriformes; family Accipitridae; genus Elanus; species Elanus axillaris. The sequence continues at coordinate 318,114 of JANZLQ010000079.1, forward strand.
GAAGCTTTCATTATAAGTCCACCTGTGCAAATAGAAAATGCCTTCCAAGACAATAATAAAATTACTGGATAATACTAACTTGGATGTTCTTAGAGCTAAGAGCTTCTAGTTCTGTGCTAGTTTGGCTCCACTTTCCTCCTGACAGCAACACTTAGACTGACTGTGAGGCAATAGTCCATCACTACTGCTTCTCCAGGATGCACTAATAGGGTTATCTACCTACTAGCAGCTCTTCCCAACCAACAGTGTTGACAGTTGTACTTTAATAGGTGGAACAAAGCAAGATGTGAAGCTGATACTTGGTGAGAGGAATGTGAGGGGGGAAAAGCAAATAAAAATAAAATATTTTTTAGGTTAAAAATACCATCTACATAACTTTCTCTACACACATCTGACTGTTTGCTGGGGCTAGAACCTAATTTCAACCTGCATATCACTTCCTTACTTTGTAATTATGGTCCCCTCACTTTCTTGCCTTTATAGGTGTCCAACAACTTTTTTGTCTTACCCCTCAAGCTCTTCTATGTCCCTCCTCAGTCTTACCTGTACTGAGCAGTGAGCTTTTTGCAGAAATGCATGTTTTAAGGACAGGATTTATTTCCCCAGGAGGTGGCAGGGATCTAAAACTTGTACAGCAAATAAGAAGGAGAAACACATTCAAAGGCACTTCTGAAAAGCAAGGCTGTGTTCAATCACAAAAGCAGGTATATATATATTTTTTACATGCAGCAGAGGTAGCAGCTTTAGAAAAATAAATTTCATAATTGCACATGGGTTTGGTCAATGAAATTATGTCTGCAAAATCTCGTGTATGCCAAGTTATATTCCATTGTACTTGAAGTGCTTGCCTGCTATACCAAGCGTAGATTTTCATTTCTACTTTACCTCCAGCTGGCTGGAAAATTGCTAAGTATAGCGACTCAAGCAACCACAAAGGCTAAAACTCCCAATCTGCAATGTAAAGGACTCAAACTATGTGTTTTGTGTGAGTGCCTTGGTACAACCCAATTCCAAACTCCAGCTGGTGAATCCTACTCCAAAAGTAGGGCATTGGTTGTTTTGCAAATGAACCCATGTAGTTTCACCTCACATCTAAGTTCTAGCACACTAGAGAACACAGCTGATGATTGAAGTTAGTTCCACGTGGCAATTCCTTCATATAGTGGGTAAATGCAGTGTAAAAATAATCACCTACTGCCTTTGAGAACAAGCAATGCAACACAAGACATCGTCCTCAGTTTAGCACAAAGTTGGGGACAATCTAATCTGCTGAGTCAGCTATCGGTAAAAGAGACTACCACAGCTTTTGGTTACAAGAGCACAATTTGCTGTAAGTCAGCAAATTCTTAGAGTATGTTTGTGGGTTTGGTTTTTTTGTTGTTGTTGTTTATGTGTTTGGTTTTTGTTGGTTTGGTTTGTTTTGCTTTAATGATCTCCATGAGCTAGAGCTCCTTCACAGGGCAACAGATCTTTAAGATACAGAATTACAGTATCACAGTTGCAGAGTCTGGAAATCAGTTTGGTTAGATCAAATTTAAAGCTCCACAGAGGGGAAAAAAGTTATTAAAATCAACCCATCACTTATACACTATTATTACTTCAATTCAGAGAGCATGAAACTCAGTCTATACCTCTTAACCATTGCTACATATTCATTTGTTAGAGGTTAATCTTTAGTTGCATGCCATTCTGACCAAGTGTCTGTGAAATATTTTGTAAAAAATAAACAAAAAAGAGACAACCCAATCAACCAAACCCTCTCCAAAAACCTCTGAATGGTTAGAGCACAGACACTATGAGGGGCTGAGAGGACAGGGTAAGCCTGGAGAAGAGAAGGCTTTGGTGGACCCTGTAGTAAGAACCTTCTTCTCATACCTCCGAGGAATTTATCAGGGAGGTGGAGCCAGGCTCATCACAGTGGTTCATGATGGGAGACCAAAAGTCAAGGGGGAGAAATTAATACAATTAAGGTTCAAGCTGGAGATGAGGTTAAAAAAAAAAAAATCTTCTGGAAGCAGGTTGTCTGGAAAGGTTGTGGCACTTCCATTTTGGGATGAGGTGACTGGACGAAGCCCTGTTCCCAGAGCTGACCCTGCTTTCAGCAGGAGATGGGACTACGGACCCTCAGACTTCTTCCCACCTGTGTTATCCTGTGACCTAATAACCGTGAGTAACTCCACATTTTTCACATTTCAGCTGTAGCTCTACAAACCATAGCCTCTGCCTGTCTGATTTTTAGTGCTGGTTTCAAATTCCAATTCCAGATGTCACTTTTTATATTTGAGAGTGTCAGTTCTATACAGAAAATAATACATATTAAGAACAACAGTTAGGAAAATAAATACTACAGTAGAGTTTGCACAAAGCAAGTTCACTTTATACTTACAATTTTTTTCTAATAAGCATCCTCTTAGTAATGTCTTGCTTCCTGATAATTTTTTTTCTCAACAGCTTTTATAATATTCAACATAGCCCACTACAAGCTTTATCTTCAAAGTATTTGCTTTTTTAAGAAACCCATTTCCACTGTCACTCCATCCTGCGCTCTAAATCTTTCTTGGCTCTAACAGCTCCATCTTTTCAATCCTGCTAGGTACAAATGATTAATGGATGCACAAATATCCAAAACCAGGCTGCTGTGCAATATTGTAATTCCCTTGTTTTGTCATTAGCAAATATTAATGCAACATTAATGGATTAACTGCCATCTGGGCTGTAAGAAACCACAACAAAACCACCTCACTTAAACCATTATTCTGTTAAAAAAAAAAAAAAAGGATTAAATGTTACTAGTGTGAAACCATGGCACTAAAATTAATGATTTTAAAGCCAACAATGAACATAGTACAATTACTTTTACAATCCATATAACCGTCACAAAAAAAGGGTGACTTGTGAAGAAAAACTGCAAATAAGTGAATTACTGTTGTTGCTCTGGATTCTTGGTAAAAGCAGCCTTGGCACTATCACCTAAAAACCGCATCAGGAACATACCTGACTGCATGGTAATACAGTAGTATTTTTAAAGACGGGTTAATCCACACCACCTCAACTGAAGGCAGTAAAAGAAATAAGTTTCATGCCTGTAAGACTACCCACAGATGTAGGACACACAGGAAAAAAAAATTCTCTGAACTGTTGCTCATTGACTCATTTCCTCAGTTACCATCTGCACGGTTGCAGCTTAAAGTTCATGCAAAAAAATAAAAATTGGTTGAGGTAGTCATTTAATTACAAAGTAATAAAGACCTATAGAACAGAATACTTCCCATTGGGAGGGACCTGTGACAGGGGGGTCATGTTCAAAATATGTGCAGAGACAGGGTTTTTTTTTTTCAGTTTTCCTACAGTAAAATGTTACTAGGTGACCACTGCCTATCATTTGTAGTTGAAATGGCATTTAAAGGAAGGGATATTTAATTCCAGCAAATCGCAGCTATTGGCCTATTAACTTTGTTCTGTTGGAAAGAATTTAGGTTGCCTTTGCTGTAAATATAATGTTTTCAACAGCTTTAAATTGCTACCATAGTATAGAGTTTTCTTACAGTCTGCAAAACATGCATACTGTGTGAATGATGATGCGTAAAGACACTGTTTTACCAGCTTTAAGGAAGAAACTCCATCTTCCAAAAAATGGTCCTTTGTCAAGTGCCTTTGCTGGGGAACAGCACTCTTCTCCAACACAACACATATTTATTTCAGTGTAATCTGTTTCCTTCTCTTGCACCTAGCTATTCATTTTACTGGAATTACTAGCAAGATATATATTCAAGTACATGGTTTCCAGCCTATACTTGTTTGTGCTGCATCTCTTCGGCATTTACCTGCATCTTTATGTGGGGTTTAAGGGATGTAGCTATGTCTGGTTTTTTTGGTTAATTCTCCACTGACTGGGGTTCCTGACTCACGTTTTGAACATCATTGCCAACCATTCTACGCCCCGATGTATGCCGTGTCTATTACTATCATCACCTCTGCCTTTGCCTGCTCAAAGACACATCTTCCTGCTATTTTTGAGCACACACTAAAGGCTTCCTAAATCTGTTATGCTCTTACCTACACTGTTTAATTTCCCGGCACTCGCCTCACACAGTACCCTGAATACAAAAGCTGCAGCTGCATCAGCTTCTGATTGTACTCAGGTCTGTCCCAGAGAGACCTTGGCTCCCTTCGGCACAGAAATTTTGATATACAGAAGGTGGCAAATAGACACTAGGTATTAGAAACAGCTATTCCATACCTTATTTCTTGCACCCTCATCACACAGAAACACAACCCGAGATATTTCATCCACCCAAGCATTGCTTTTCCAACAAACAAAATTAAATCTGATACCGGGGATATTTCAGCAGAGGCTATCCACTGCTGAGTCTGGCTGCGATGAACAGACTGTGCTCTGACATATTTCAAATGCAGATTGTTTGACTGTCAGACTGCTGTGACGACCTGGTGGCTGCACAAGACAGGGGCTTGTCATCGGCATACTTAGAAGAAAAAAGCAAAAGCTTTTTCTTGAGGGAAGCTTTATCGTTACCCTTTTCTGATCCAGAATTAACCACCACATTGGAAAAAAAGTCTTTTTAATTTACCAACAATTAATAATGTGCTTAATTTAGTGTCACTTGCCTCACCTGTAGATGAGCAAGAAACACTTCCAGTAACTGTTTAAGAAGTATCTTGTTAATTTTCCCTCTTTTTTTTTCTTTTCCAAGACCACTGGGAGTAAATCTCTAGGCACACATGGGCACAGAGCAGATTAGCTGTGAATCTGGCAGCCAGCACTTCCCCAACCCCAAATTACCATAATTAATATTAATACCATAATGAATATTAATGCTAGGAATTTTGTTTGTTTTGTTTTGTTTTAATCTAGTTCACAGCATAATAGCAAAACCAAAACATTTAATGTTAAAAATAACAAAATATAGAATATTCTTTTTCCTGGCATTTTTCAGACATGTCAGCTATGCAGGTGAACTCATTTGCCTTTTCCTTTATCACCAGAAGGTGGCACAAATAATATCCACTTGTGCATGGTTATTGCCTGCCACTCCTCAAGTGGATGCCACTGGGGAAATGTATTTATAATTCACAAAAATCACATTTCCAGCCCCCTCTGTAGAAGTGCAGAATAGGAAAACCAGAAGTACAAGCACAGCAATAACTTTCATCTCCATCTTCATTTTTGCCTCACCTACTTCAGTCATCCATCAAGTGTGTTAGCAAACTTGAAAATCACTTTTTTCTATTTGCTTGTTTTGTTGTTTTGTGGTTGTTGTTGGTTTTGTTGTCTCATTGCCCCCCC
>JANZLQ010000079.1:334118-376066 GCA_026212715.1 Elanus axillaris
GGGGGCACCCCCCCCCCGCCCCCCCCCCCCCACCCCCCGCCCCCCCCCCCCCCCCACAGCGCCCCACCTCCCTCGGCGAGCCTCGAGGGCCGGCGCACCCCACATCGCTCCGGTCGTCCCCCCCCCATCCATGGCCGGGTACCCTCCGTTCACCCGGCGGAGCATCCCGCACCGGCGGAGCCGCTGCCGCAGGGGCCGCCCCGCCCCGGCTCCGCACAGCGGAGGAGGAGGAGGAGGAGGAGGATGAAGAAGAGGAGGAGGAGGAGGAAGAGCGCCCCGCCCTACGGCCGCAGCCCCCGTGCAGGCGGACTGCGGGGGGGTGGGGTTGTGGGTGGGGAGAGGTGGTACCCACCCCCCCAAGAGCATCCCACGGGATGGGTGGTCCAGGACCGGGGTAGGGTGGAGCAGCATCCCGCTGGAGCATCCCAGTGATGGGTAACTGGGGGCGAGCTGAGGAATTAGGATCAGGCGTTAATTGGTTGTTAATTACAAAGCACTGGCAGGTGCAGGTATTTAAAAAAAAAAAAAAAAAAAGGAAAATAAAAGGTAAAAGCGGGGTAAAGTGGCTTCATCTGGTACCGGGGATGCCTAGGTGAGGTTAGTGGGACTTGGGGTTGGTTGGTTGGGTTTTGGGGGCTTTTTTTTTTTTTTTGGTTGGGTTTTGGGGGCTTTTTTTTTTGGTTGGGTTTTGGGGGTTTTTGGTTGGTTGGTTGGGTTTTTTTTTTTTTTTCCTTTCCTTCTTCCCCTCCCCCGCCCCAGCACAAGTAAGAAGCGTGAGGATGAGAGGGAACAGCCTCATGTTGCACCTGCAGAGGTTTCAGCTGGATATTAGGAAATATTCCTTCACGGAAAAGGGCTGTCAAGCACTGGGATAGGCTGCCCAGGGAAGCGGTGGAGTCACCGTCCCTGGGGGGATTTAAAAGATGGATAGGTGTGGTGCTTGGGGACATGGTGGACTCGGCAGCGTGAGGTTAAAGCTTGGACTCAACGACGTTAAAGGTCTTTTCTGACCCAAATGGTCCTATGATTCTCTTCTGGTTCAGAGCTGCAGAACATGTGGGGGGCTTCAAGGGGCTGGGTTGGCTCAGGTTTGGAACACAGCTTGTATTTGGTCAGGTTGAGCTTGGTGGAGTACTTTGGTTTGGGTTGTATTTTATGTAATTTGAAAAGCAGTAACGTGCAGCAGGGATGCTGTTGCTTTGTCCGCACAGTTGGCTGTGTTAGCGGTGGGATGCCGAGCGGACCCCTGGTGCATAGGGTCCCTGTGCTTTTGCTCAGCTGCAGAAGTGGCCTTGGTAGTGAGAAACTGGCTCCCGTTCTCATGGGTGTAAAACATAGGCGTAGGCAGTGAATTCCACGGAAGCAAGGAAAAAAACAAACAAACAAACAAACAAACCTCCAAAAAACCCTGCAAAATCCTCCCCTGGTTGCGCTGGAGGAATCTTTAGTCAAAGCAATAATGATCTCTCCAAACTCTTATTTCACCCCATGGGATTTTTAGGCATCATGGATGTAAAGACTATGTTTTGAGAGGTTTTCTTTGTTTTAAGACAATACCTCATCTGTTGATACGGATAATGGCTTACCACAAAGCAGACTCCTCTACTAAATAACTTCATTACAGGAATCCAAATGGATTTCAGCATGCCCTGTGGAAGGTTTGGGGAATGAGAAGAGCTGCTGTAACGCTACTCTCCCGTGACTCATGCCTTGATAATACCAAGTATAAAAAAATATCTGGAGACATGATTCATGCTCCTGAGGAGGCCAGGATAGGGCAGGCTATAATATTTACAGCGAGTAGCATCCTCTCCTTCGTGATGAGAGGTAGCTGTGTGTTTGCACGTCAACGTTTTCCACATAGAGATGCTAATGACTCTAATCTGTGTATGCATGATGTTAATAACTGCATGGGGAATGCATCTTTGGGCTGAGATGAGAAGTCCCCAGGCGTGCATGGAAGAAAACTGGGTCTGAGTCTTCTTCCATTTGGAGAATACTTACTGTATCTGATTAAGTTGTGGCTGCAAAGAATATTTGAATATTCCAGGATGTAGAGCAGGAAGGGGCTTGTGCCTCCATCTCTTCCCTCCTGCAGGGACCTTCCACTGATCATCTCCATGCAGTGTTTTACAGTGGCTTTTAAGCTACTTTATGGATTCTTTTAGCAACCATCTAATAAATTCCAAAGTTTTAGGAAGGAATTTGCCACCAGGAAGGTGAGGATACAGCAGGTGAGTCAAGAAGTTGTAGTTGTTGGGGTTTGTTTCCTGTCTCTTGCCAAATTTTCCATCCAGTAAGAGACCTCCGGGTTACCAGACTTTTGCAGCCTGACAATCTTATTTTTATTTTTTTTTTTTAAACAACTATGGTATTAGGACTGTATTCTGCCTTCTCTGGGAATAGTCCGCTGCTCTGCAGAATTATTCCTGTGTTAATTAGTAAGGAGTCTTCTCTTTCTCTTTTCCTGTATCTCACTCTGACACTCAAAGAGCTTTTACTGCTTCAACTTCAGCTGTTCTGGGGATTTTTTTTACTGCACCTAGGTATGACTGTTTTTGCCCCCATCTGCCAGGATCAATGATAGAGCAGTGAACTTACTGTGAAAGTGATCCTTTACTGGGCATCCTGTAAAGATGCTCCTCAGCCACTTTTCTCTGCATCTTCTCGTTCCCAGGATGGGAATTTTATTGGGGTGGGATCACATGCTCCCAAGGCCAAGATGGCTTTCACGACTCTGCCCTGATCATCCCACGGGACTTCAGGCCAGGGATGCTCGGTCTTTGTTTCAGTTGGGTACAAACATCAGGTGTGAGGCAGTTTCTCCCCAAAATTTTTTGAGGACATCTGCGCATGATAATACAGTCAATCTGGGACGAGAAATTTTTAATTGCTGTTAATACACAGCTTTAACCACAGGTATGGGGCAACGACAGCTTGGCTGTGACCTGGGCTCTTGGTTGCCCTTCCTTTTTAAGTACTTTGCTCTAGTTGTTAAATGTTTCGCTAAATTAGCGATTTATCTGCCATGTTGAGGAATCTCATCATTAGGAGTAACTGCCATGGAGGACCTCATGTGTAATTAACGCCAGAGCAATTTCCATTGGCTCGATCACTCTCTGCAGGACCTGACAAACTAAATGATGTCAGCTGGGATAAAAAATACAAATGCTGGAGAAAATGAGTGTGCTATGTGTTGAGGAGGAGCAAAAATAATTCACCTCTCTGGGGGGTGGGGAAGAGAAGTTGATAAGAAGGGAGTGGGACTGGTTTCCAGTCTTGATCCTTTGGACCTGCTCTTTAGGTCTGTGATAGGTGCAACAGAAAGGAAAGAAGGGACAAGGCAGGTAGAGTCTGGTAATCCCTTCTCTCTAAGACAGTACCTCCAGGTATTTTGTCTCAGCGAAGCAGATGGTTTCTCAGATGGAAAATCAGATTATTATGGCAAGTGTGGAAGTGAAGATGGAAGGCGTAACTGGAAGGGGTTGGGGGGCAGCCAAAATTATTTGGACCCTATGACTCTCCTTCCTGACCTATTCTGGAAGCTAAGGGTTGCCAACGTGTTTGGGGTTGATCTGTGACAGCCCTTGCTTATGTGCTTTGTGCTTTGTTGGGTGAGGAACAGCATGAATTGGTGACTGCCCAAGCTGGTGCTTCCCAGAGGGGATACTTGGGAGGTGTTTTGAGCTTCCCAGCATTGCAATACCCATGAGTAGCCCTGCAGAAGAAGCTCCTAATTCTCATAGTTCTTATACTGAAACAGTATTTTGGAGAGAAATTGAGCCCTGTTTTCATCAGAAGAATAGACTTTTCTGACCTGTAGATGTGTCTACACACATCTGTGTGTGTGTGTAGGCATCATTAAATGCTGTGTGGAGGCAAAATATTGCTGAAGAGCGGTTACTTTCAGGTAAGAAAATTAAGGATTCTGCAGTATATAATGTTACACGCATGGCTGTATGAGCTCGTGTGATCCTACATTGCTATTTGAAGGGGGCACATGCCAGAAGAAACTTCATTTTATGCTAATATCAAAGCTAATGGGAGTGGAGGGTGGTAAGAGAGGGGAATTGTATTTTACACCCCCAAAATAAGAAGAACGTGCTATCTGGGGGAGCCTAATCACTGGCACTTACATCTGATGTGACGTTCTCTTACCTGTATTCAAGGAGGCTTATTGCAGACTTGATAAAAAACAATTGCAGATATCTCACTGCAAGTATGAGTTCCTGGTGCCCCAGATTTGCCTTTTGGGAACATTGGTGTTACTCGGGAAAAGGATGGTAGCAAAAATAAATAAAGAAAGAATGTGGAAGTCTTGCTACATCAGCATTTCTCTCTTTCATCCTTGTCCTTAAGATCACAAGATGCCTAATGCTGTGAGTACCAGCTCTACACTCTTGACTTCTGCTCCTGCCAAGCAAACCCCGGGAGGTTTGTGCTCATATTAGATGTTGCTTCGGGGCGCTAAAACTAGACGAAAGGCCTGTGTTATTGCTGTGTGCAAAGAACTCTCTGAAACCTTAAGGATATATCCCACGCTGCGATATGGAGAGCACACAACCACTTCTTGGGGCAGATTTGAAAGGGCATGTGGAAGATCTATGTGTGTGATATCCTTGGTTGCAGGAATGGAAGCCTCAGCTGGTTTCAATTCCTCTGGGTACCTGAACTGGGGGTGACCAGCCTCTCTCCAGGGGCAACTCATGGCTGTCTTTAACTCATCCTGCCATGAGGCTGTGCTTGAATTGGAGGTACTGGCTGATGATGGACCTGCACTGCAGATGGAAGCTGGACCAGAAAGCTGCAGAGACATGTTGCTGAGTTGCCCTGGGACCAACCTGTGTGTCCCATGGAGTATGGGATCAGCACGTCAGCATGAGCCTGGTGCCGGAGGTCCCAGCAGGATCCAAGAGCTTGGTGTGGTCCTGGTGTAGAGCTTTTCTCCCAGATTGGAGTGCAGGACCATGATGATCTTTGTACTGAGCTCTAGGCCGATGCTGTGATGAATGGTTCCTCTCCATCAGGAATCTGCTAGATGAGAGCTGGATTATCAATAATAAATCATCTATAATGCAGTTGTATAAATAAACAACATAACTACCCACCTCTACGTTTTATCAATGCCTTGGTGAACGTGGTTTATCAGAGCAATTCGGGTTTTGGCTTCTTTAGTCTGTGCAGCAAGTTTCTGCGCTATTCAGTCTTGGGCTCTCTTCATTCAAAGAGCTATCCTCCGAATGAGGATATTTCAAGGGCAGTGTATATGGAATTGCACGGCAAGAAAGGGCATCCACTAATCCGATTCCTGTAGTAGTACGGGAAGGTGTTGCGTTATTACCATGAGGTGCTCGCGACTGCCTTTACCAGCCTGCCAGTTGCTCACTAGGAACTTCAGCAGCGCTTGCTGTTTGGCCATGGTGTAACCACATGAATTTGGAGATGAAAGCAAGCGTGTGTCAAATCCAGGGCCTTGGCAGCAGGCAGCACAAACATCTGTGTGATAAGCCTCCAGGTAGGAAAAATGCCAAAGGAAGAAAACAGAAGCAACTCCTAGACACAATGGAGCACAGATGTAAAAATATTGCTGCCCAAGAATGGTTTATAGCTCTGGGTTACGGGGGTTTTGGAGGGGTGAGGGTTGGTTGGTTTAGGGTTTTTTTTTTTAATTTTATTTTATTTTTAGAAATCTTTGATTACCACAGGCTGAGGAGCAACCCCTCTTAGCTGCCACTGATGATATTTTCTATAAAATATACAGCCAGCCCCTCTGTTGAATCTGAACCAGCTTTTTGTGGCAGCGGATTGACTTTGAAGCTGAAAGTAGCAAGGGTAAACTGTAGCTTGGAGGTGCTCAGGTTGCTTTCGGTGTCAGGCTTTGCCCCTTGCATCACGTATCTGTGGTTAATTCAGCCCAGCTGACCTGTTTTGGAACTGGTGTAGTAAGGATTTGGCTTTACAGCTGCTGTCTGATGGGAGCGCTGCCAGCTATTTCCCTTCTCCAGTTGTGTGTTGTCCTAGAATAAGATCAAGAAAATACGTATCTGTTAATGTCTGTAGGCTGGAGGCATTTGAAAATTGGGAAGAACTGTGTTTCTTAGAGCTGCAATCTGAATTTATTTGCATCACTGATGACTTCAAAATTAGAAGCAGTTATTGGCATCTGGCTTTCTGGAGGAGAGCAGAGGCTGCAGAATTGCAATTCCTATATATTAATGGGTTTGGGGCTCGTTGTCTGCGGAGAAGGTAGTTTTTTTGCCACACAGGAGGAAGGCAGCGCAGGGTTTTCAAACACCTTGTTCAGTCCAAAATATTCTATTGGCATCAACACAGGAAAGGTATCCAACATAAACCTTAAATACTTGTCAGCTTGGTTCTTGCCTGTGGAAAACTGCAAATTAGGCCCTTTGGTTTAATAAACAATCCTTTAATGGAGGAACAACTAGGCAAGGTATTCTTGCCGTAACACTCAAAACAAAATAGACACCCTGCTGTACAGACCTGGGGAGGTAAAAGCACATCAGCGTTCTCGCTACAAAAGGGAAACTTCTGCAGTCCAGAATACCTGCAATAAAAACAACAGGGTTTTTTTCTTGGTTTGGTTTACTTCTCATGGTTTGGTTTTTGTTTTTTTTTTTTTTTTGGTTTTGGAGGGTTTGGTTTTTTTTTTTTTCTTCTCCAAGGCTTTTGAGTGGGTGTAAGTGGCTTCCATTTTTCAGATGTCTCATTTCAATACCTGGTGGCATTCGACCCTCAGAGGCACAACTCTAAAGCACAGCAGTGGAAGTACCTTCAGCCATCAAGGCTGAACGTGAGCTGGTTTAAACTCTTCTGCGTCCGTAAAAATCAAGCAAAAAGGGACTTATGTGGCCAGTTTTAGGGGCAATACGCCTTCCTCTGCTGCGTGAGGGGATGTGTGCTTTCACAGCCGAGTTGACAAAGGACCATCGGCACCTCATCGCTTCTTCTGATGCCTGTCTAGACCGAACAGCCAGGTCTGAACAACAGGTTTAACTCAGCCCCTCGGCGCCCACTCTCCGTCAAGCACGAACTGTCACCGTGATAACCAATCGTCTGGTAACTCTCTGAAGCTCAGCAAAGAAGAGTTAGCGAGTCTTTTCAGTGAAATACTGTATTTCAGCACTTGTTGCCATGCCTTCAGGGCTGTCTCCTTGAGCTAATAACAGGCTGAGAGTGGCTTTTTGGAAATGCATTGTGACACCTCCTTCTAGAGATGGCTGGATATCATATCTGTGTTCCTGCACGCTATGAATCATCACAGATCAGAGCATCATTCTCTGCTTAGGCTCCGGCAGCCTTTAAATGTTACAGGCTCGCATGCCAGAGTCTGAGGGTTTTTCTAAAGCACCTGCCCACGTCCTAATCTTGTCATCTGCCCCTTATCTCAGTTCCCTTTGTTTCTGGTTAATCCTTTCTTACCTCGGGTCCTGGGATCCTTGTGCTATATTACCAAGACAGAATGATGTTGGACAAATGGGTTGCCAAGCATTCCATACTCCTCTTTTTCCTTTGGTGTCTCTTTATGAATATAAAGAGGTCAAGAAATAACCTTTTGGTCTTCTGGAGTGTCTCCTTTCTAACCACATCCATGTCTCCTGGCCTCAGTAAAGCATCTCTGCTTTCAGATGAGAGGACTTTTCTGCTGGCCCTGGTGTTTTATTTCTTCCTAGGAGGAGGCAGGGGTTGGTGTGGGGCTGGTTCAAGATGTCACTTCCACCCTGTTTTTTTTTTAAGTGAGGGCTTTGCTTTTAGAAATGCTGACCGTTTTCAGCTCAGTCTAGTAATTCAATTGCTCTGTTCATCTAGAGGAGTATCTTCTGTAGCTAGTGATTTTTCTTCATTCCTGTTTTCCAAGAAAACATCAAAAAAGGTTCTTTGTACATCGGAAGAAATAACCGGGTGACCACTGAAACCATCATAAAAGATGACGTTGTACCTTCTGTGGAGGATCCTGAGTTATTTTGCAACGAGCTAATGAAGATTTGCTGCCGAAGCTGAGGTCAGTGTTATCCACACTGAGAAGTAAACATCAGCAGAGAATGCCTTCCCTTGTTCACCACCTCTTGAGCCTCTTCTTTTCCTCTCCAATGAGTCATTCCCGCTAGAACTGACTTTTGATGTGGACTGGTCTCCAGACCCAACCCGATGACCGCTTTGAGTTTCCAGTCAATTCTGAGGGTCCCAAAGAGCTGCTGAAGCAACTTCTTCCTGAAATGGTGCTAGCTCCTCAGGTTGCAGAGTGGTATTTTCTTCCAAAAGACTCCTCTGCCTGTTGGCATCACTGCCAGAGGCCTCATCAGCAAATTAAATAGCTAACAAGAGTAGAGATGTTTGCTCCAAGTTAAGGATATGGCTAGGTAGGTACAAACACCTCTTGGGAGGCAGCTTTTGCATCTGAGAACTGGCCCCTGGCTATGCCAGGTGAGAGTATGTAACCGTGATGATGCAAAGCCACTAAGGCGGTCCAGCCACTTTAGATCACCCGCTTTAGGTCCTTGCCTTGCTCTTAGCGCTCTCTCCAACCTGTTTCATGCTATTAGGTGTTCTTTCATTTAATTATTCTTTGTCTTTATTTTTCTTCTTAGTTTCTCTCATACTGAGGTTTGTTGTATACCTTTCATTCTTTTGGTTTGAACAAGGTATTTTCTATTGCATTTTTTTATATTTTTGCAGTATAAGGCTATTGCAAGAAAACTACCAGACTTCATCTTAGACTTAAAAAAAAATTTTTTTTAAAAATTCCAACTTTCCAGACATTACAAGTTAATGCCATCCTGCTGCACGCAGCCTCTGCTCAGAGCACGGAGGCTGCATTGCGGACTTTAGCGTATCTTTGCCTCAATAGGGGCTGTCCCTTTGTGAAGTGCCATACACGTACCACATTGCAGTTGGTTACCATGTCAACCTCTGAATGATCCTTTTTTCTTTTTCTTTTTCTTTTTTTTTATTGAAAGGAGAGTAGGTAGGTACATGAAGTCCATTGATCTCATCTGCCACCACTTTCGTTGCATTGAGCCTACTTCTTCCTGGGGATGCTCAGATGTTAATGGAGGATTGCTTCTATATCCAGCCTTTGAGCTTTATTTCTTCTCTGCTGTGTTTCTTCATAGGGAACTGCAGTAGTCACCAGAAGGGAAAGCAGTATCATATGAAGACCCAAATTGGTGAAATCGCTATATGCGTGCGTGATCCTCTTTGTGCCTCTTCTAAAGAAGCTGTTCCTGGTAGTGATGTAGTAAATAAATAGGGTCTAGTATGGACCCAAGGCTTTAAAAACAGTCTAATCTGAGTGAGATGAGACTTGGATTGGTTTGCCAGGGATTGATGTAGAGCTGTTAGTGACGGTGGGGTCTCTTGAGAAGACCCACGGCTTTTACTTTCAGGTCATCTCGTTGGGGTGCTCAGTTTTCTTTTTCTTTCACCTGGAAACATTTGAACTGTGTGCCAGCAGTGCTGCAGGCTTTTTTTTTTTTTTTTTTTCCCTAGGTCTTGGGTGTTTCCTCTTCACCACAGCGGCTTTTTGTGTATTGCTGGGACAGGGGGGAAAAGACCTGCTGGGGAAAGATTATGCTCTGGTTTTGTTCCAGAAATTAAATTAGATCTCTTAGATTCATCTGAGTGATATCTGAGGTAGATGAGTACCACTTAGAGCAATGAACTGAGCATTCAGTCTACGATGTCTCCATATCAAAACTCATTTGTAGGGTCTGGTTTCTTCGCCCATGTCACTTGATTACAAAGGCTTTTACCGTGTAACCAGTACCAAGATAATGGAAAATATGCCAAGAAGACAGGAGGAGCAGAAAGTGCCTGACTTCCTTTGTTGGCGTTATTGAATTCCATTGAATTAATCTCCCTCAATTCAATTTGCTGAGCAGTACATGCGAGTACAACTAAGCATACTGTGTTTGGCTTTTTTCTTGACCGTGTGACCCAACATGTTTAATACTGCAGAAGCAAAACAAACAGAAGAAGAAATGGAGATAGTGGAGGTGGAGAAGACCTGGATAAGTCTGCTAATGAAATACTCTTCTTCACTTGTGTTCTGGCCTTATTCTAGCTACCCATGAGAAGATGTGTCTCCACCCAAGGAGACGCTGTTCATGGGAACAGGGGTAAATACCTGTATCTGTTTTAAGGCTAAATACCCTGTACCTTTCTCCACACTTCATCTTGCTGCAGTTCTTGGTTTCAGCATGATTGCTGAAATAATAATTGGCACTTCGAGGCTTGTCCAGTCTAGCCTATTCAAAACACTTGAAATTCAAAAAGTGGAGACAAAAGAAACCCCCCAACTTAAACAATTGTTTTAAAGTTTGCCCACTATCCCCAAATTGAGTTCATTTTCCTTATGCATTTGCTCAGACATGATCTATTGCGTCTTCATGCTCATGTACCAATGCCTGTGTAGTTTGTAGGTAACAAAGCAAACATCTGCAATCACAGTGACAGGGATTTCTTGTTTCACAGCTGGAACTTTGCTAGTTAACTCTCTTCTAAAGTAATGAAATAATTCAATAGCAGAGTTGACTGAACTTTTTCCTATTAAATTCCAAATGTGCTCGACCCAGCCACTTCCACCTGCATGGGCAGCATCGAGATTAATCTTGTATTATTGCTTATAGCCCAGCATACAGCAGTGAAGTCTGTATGTGATGAATAACGCTACTCCATGCAATGGGACTAAGTTTTCTGACCTTTTGTTGTTGAAATGCGATAACAAATTGTGGGCTGACCCTGGCCAGCAGCTAAGGTTTTGGGCACTTTTTCCATCAAGTTGAAATTTTAATTCCCTTGAAAGCCAGCTGTGAGGCTATTTGCTGCCTGTGCTGCTACATGCTGCCTGCTCCGCTTGACTCGACGAACTACTCTCCTGAATTTTCAAAGACCCGTCCTTCATAATAAAATCATACCTGGTGACTTAAGATTCTCTTTAATAGGAACTGAATTGGCACAGGATTGTGCTGTTTGTGGCTCTTCACTAACAGCTGTTCCTTAATGTTCATCCAGGCTGTTGCTGAGTATGAGTACACTCCAAAATACCTGAGCTGTACCACTATTAACAGGTTTATTTTCCCCAGGATGTAATAAAGAAAGACAGTAGTATGTTTACTAGCAACATTTATGTCCCCAACATTAATATTTAGATTTTCTACCCCCATTAAATCCTTCTCCAAACCTGAACATGTATTGGAGGTGGCTTTGGACAGGTGTTCAGCATGGTAAGCCATGAAAATGCCTGACATCACTCCATGCCGTGGTGGTCTCGAAGGACCCAGTAGAAGTTAGTTCATCATGGCTGGCAGCAAGATTTTTATTTCAAAGGGAGCAGGGGAAGCAGCAAACATGATGTTTGGGAGTTCTGTTTTGCTGCAATGAAATATCCGAGAAGTGGAAACTCATCTAATGCTTCTCCCTGGCGACTGCAATGCAGGTGGTTGAGGCCAAGTCTTGAAGCATCAGGCTCTGTTCTATGTGTACGAGTAAACAGGTATTTCAGTAATACACAGAGGTTGCTTGCCTCTGTCACCTCTGCAGACTGTCCTTTTGCAAATAACATTGGTCAAAGTAGAAGCACCCTATTCTCCCCCTGATCTGAGTCACTGCTTTAAAGCTGGTGGAAGAAATAGCATGGGCTCCTGCATGGGCAGCGCTGTTTTCACTGAGTCTCATGGTTTTTATTTGCCATATCATGGAGTTTGTCTTGATTATCAGATGTGCTGCTCAAAATAAATTCAGTTGTGCATTGGAATTTTTCTCTAATGCTGCCCTGAAGCGGTCAGAAAGGATTTACAGGCTCATGCGTCAACCCTAGAGCAGGCGGAATTGTCTTTAAATGGGATTTTGAAGTGATAATCTTCCCTCTCAATGGAAGCTGTTTTAATTTTTCTTTCAGAAAGCAAGGTTGGGGGCCTGGTGGTGGTATATTGTGGCTTTGGTATTTAAGTAACACTCAGGGAAAGTAATTGCAAACACGGCTTGTGCCAGCGATTCCAATCAAGTAAGCATTTAAAGTATTAACTGCGGCATGCATTGTGCTACTGTTCACATTCCTAAGAGTCGTATGCCAGAATAATTGGAGGAATTGCTAATTCAGTCCTGGTTATTATTTTCAACAGGATGGAACTTGCTTTAGGACTGCAGAATGGACACACATACTTCAGCAAGCAGCTGAATATTTCTGAATGTAATTTCCCATGATCAGGAGATAGGGACTGTTCCTGGACAAAAGAAATAAAATCCTGAAGTGAAAAACTCTGCGTGATATTGAAAAGCTTAGGAGAGGTAGGCTTGCAATTTTTGTCTTATCAGTGATAGGGGCTAGAAGAGAACCTGGACATAAAGATAACCGACTGACTTGTGCTCATAAAAGGTGCTGGACTATAGTTTTAGGTTGGGTTTTTTGTTATTATTTCAAAGATCAGTTTGTTTTTCTTACTGGCAAGTTCTATTGAGTGAAACTGTGGGGCCATTTCTTAAGCTTACATTGCTTTTTTCTTTTCTACTAAATCCGTAGTTCTACTAACTTCCTTTCCTGGATGCCTTCCTTTTATTTTATTTTATTATTTTTTTATTTTATTTTATTTTATTTTATTTTTTGTCACTTGGTTGCATGTTGTCTCTTGCCTACTTTTCTTGTTGCCTCAGTCATCACCTTCAAATACCACATTTTAACAAAATGCTGAAATAATGACTTTCTTATTAAAACAGCTCAAAAACTTGACATGAATGGAAGTGGTGGATACTTAGGAGGGGTTGAAATAATGCTCAACTATTTAAATTTCAGGATTTTGTAACACAATATCATTTAATAATATGGTCTGTCAGTTTGCTGTACAGAGCTGAACACATCCCTGCGCCGGAGCTTCCTTCCATGAAATACAAAACAGCTTGCTTCAGAGGTGGGTTTTGTTTTTCCCCAAGAAGAACTTAAGCCCCCAAAAACAGAGAATCTGGGAGCAAACGTGAATTCCTTTAAAAATTGGAGGTGGTGATTGTTCTGGTGTGGAAGAGCGAGGTTTAAGGGTCTAGGGTTTCCCATGAGTATGTGCTGGCCGTCCTCACCTCTTACTGCTCTTCACTCTTTCATCCAAACTATCAAAGAAAACCAGCTGCTGGGGAGAAAGCAAATCATTAGTTTTCGTATTATGCAGGTCGCAAAGCCATGCAGTGGCTGGTCTAAGGGAGGTCTTAGAAAATGGCTTTCCTGGGGCTGCAGCTGAAAAGAAACTGTGATGATCGGTAGAAAATGAGG
Organism: Elanus axillaris; assembly: GCA_026212715.1. NCBI lineage: Eukaryota > Metazoa > Chordata > Aves > Accipitriformes > Accipitridae > Elanus > Elanus axillaris. The sequence goes on from JANZLQ010000079.1 coordinate 347,395, forward strand.
AAAAACCTGTACAACCGTTGATAAGGAGAAAAGCCAGTGATGCCAACGGTGCTTTATGGAAATCTTTTCTCACACTGATGATCTTGTTATCCATCTGCTTGGGAATGGGCTTAATAGCATAATATAATAACCGTTACTTTCTTCAATAAAAATATAGAGGCTTGAGTGGGAGTGAGAGCTTGCTGCCAGGGAAGGGTCAGATGCTGTCCTGCAGCCAACACAAATTTCTGAAGTCTTGTGAGTTCAAGCAAGAGCAAATGGAGACAAGCGACCTCCACCCCTTCCCTTCCACCAATGCTCAGCAACACCAAAATTTGCCACGTTAAGGTCGAAGTGGTCACGGACGCCGGTCTTCAAGTCCCTCAAGACTATTTTGGGACAGTTGCAGTCAGGATGATGGTTACATCTCACTTGGCTGCAGCAGCAGCAACATGAGCTCCATTAATTAATTTCACGTAATATTCACATTAACAAGGTGTAAAACCCTTGAATGTGAACTTAAAGTGGGTTTGGTTTTTTTTCAGTGATAGAAATATTCATAGTTCAGTTCCTGTTCAGTTTAGTCACACACCTGCAGTCTGGAAGTGAGAAGAACCGTTTTGTGTTCCTGATAAAATTAGATTTTTGTGGCAGATTTTTTCAGTCAGCCAGACTGGGAACCCTGACTTGCACATACAGTGCTGGTGTAGTTGCATCAGCTGCAGAAGGGAAGCCCAAGGGAAGTCCTGAGAAACTGGGAGGGGAGTAATTTACTGGAGGAAATTGTGCATTTATCTTGAGTTCCTGGTGAGCGTAGGGATGCAGAACTCTCCGGATGTGAAGTTGACTTTATATTGCTCTCATCTTTAAAATGAGTAACGCACAATGGTTTAGCTACTTTTTATGCTGTCAGAATGATGTAAAAAGGGTATAACTAACCCAAATTAGACTTCTCTCTCCCCTTGCATCTAGATTTGGTTTTACTCTGCTTTTTCACCAGTATTCATTAGCAGGGTCCTTAAATGAAGGAGGACCAGAATTACATAAACATATGTGCAACTTGACCTCAAACAGTCTTTATGCACTGCTTTTCAGTTGATTAGTGTGTATAGTTAACTCAAGGACTAGTAATGGGTCACGCATTTCCTAGAGAAGGCTGTTTGTTGTAGTTTGACTTTGAAAGCAACTTGATTAATGAAATAGTTTAATGGGGGAGAGGGAGAGAGAGAAATGCAGAGCAAAAAGACTTTCCCCCTTTTTACTTAATTATGAGCATTAGTTGAAGGAGCAATGGAAAATAGAGTTGTAAAGCTTTCCTTTCATGCGACTGTCTGATGCCCTAGAGATATTTTCCTTGCTCTTTTATCATTATAGTTAGGATCATCTTGTATTTTTAGACTAATAGCTGCAGCTTAAGTAATTTGTATAATAGTTGGTAATAGCAGCTTATGCAAAGCAGGGAGCTTTGTGTATACCTTGTGAAGGAAGAATGTACTGCCCGCCCTTGTGAAGACAAAATTAAATTAATGTCTCCAAAATCATCCATGTAGGAGAAGGGAATCCAGATAGCTAGATGGTCTGCGGCACGGCTACAGATCTACTATATTCCTATACATGTGGGAAGAAGGGGAAGACTTGCTCCGTTTTGGAAGAGGTGCATAACTACGTTGTGGAAGAGGCTTCCTTTTCAAGTCTTCAAGGGCGAATGCTTCTGATGGTGAGAACAACTCATGGTGAAGATCCAGTTGAATCCCCTACTGCAAAAAATGTCATTAGTGCATAAAGAAACTCCTTAGTTATGCCAATGGTGGCATCTGCTATTGCAGGGTCATGTTAGGCATAAAAGCCCATGAAAACATATTCACATGGGTGATAGTGGACGTTGGTCCAGATGTGGATCGTGATGGAGACCGCTCACCCTGGGCTTTGAGCAGCTGACACGTGCTCCCCATCTTGCAGATTAGGTTCTGCAGGTCACTGGCCCTGAGCACAGATTTATTGCTTTGACTGAGGTCTTTGGCTAACGCGTTTGGCCCTCAAGTGTCCTTCTGACATCAAATATTATAGGACTGCTCTGGGGAAACATCAAGGTAGCATGGAGCAGTCCAGGGATTTTAGGCTTGCTTGTTGATATGTGTTCTTCAGGGTGGCTTTCCCAAGCTTATCTCATCATGAGTTGTCAAAAGCGGAGTGAATATCCGTATCAATCCCCCACCCATACCTTTTGTTCTTTTCCTTGAATTAGAGAGCAACATCACTAAATTTTCCTGGACTGCAGAACATCTTAGTGATACGTCAATCCTACGGCTGGATTATATACGGCCTACAAGGTCCTTTCTTTGATGTAAATGAAGAAGAAAACCTGGGGTGGGGTGGGGGAGGTGCCTTGTGCAGCAATGAAAAAATAATGTATTTCTTCCCCCGAGAACACAAAAGAGAGAATGCTTCAACCTCAGTATCAGATGTTAACCTCTGAACCTGAAAATGCAGGAGAAATGTACTTTTATTCAAGCAGTTTAGAAAAAAATATAAAAATCCACATAACCAGACCAGTGTTCATAATGTTGGTCCTTGAAATTTAGACCATGAAAACCTGCAGAGCTGCGGCTGTTTGCATTAATTCTGTGGCGGGGATCTTCATTTAAAGTCAGTGAACAATGTGCACGTGTGCAGTTTGGAGGCAGTATGTAAAAACCATCAATCAAATTAAAGGGAAAAACAAATCCAATACTGAGGTCAGGATGGAAAAAAATCTGTTTACTGCCCTTTTCCTGGCTTTTAATTTTTACACCATTTGGGGGGAAGCTGGCATATATTCTCTTGGTGTCCTGTGCAATTGCAGGATAGCAATTTAATTACAGGTAACTTTGAACTGGGTGTGTCTGCATACAAAGCTCAAATCAGCATCCCAATGAAATCCATGGTTTAATATCAAATTTGCTTAAAATTAAAAGTACAATGAACCTATGACACAACCAGAACATTGAACTTCTCCCTGTTTTGAATCATGTTTTTTACCCGTTGCATGGGAAGTAATAAATACTTTTGCTGAGTTAGCAGGTTTGCTGAGTGATGCGATACAACTGTAAGCCTTTTATTTTCCTGGATTAGTTATGGTCTGCATAGAACCAGAATGATTAAAAAAAATAATGAGTAGTGTGTAAGGTTTGTTTTTCATTTTTAAGATGGTAAATGTCAGGTTTCCCTCTAAAGGAAACGAGTCTAAAAGAAAATTTACAGCACTTGCATAGGCCATAGCTTTAGGAAGAGATTCCTGATAAATGAAGTATACACAAACCATTTTTTTTAATCTGTCTCTTCTGACTTGATTTGTATGCAGGAGGCGTTCACTCTGACGCTGAAGGTTATTCTATTTTTAACACCCTGCCACTGCACTTTTTTTTTTTTAATAAGGAGAGATAAGTTCTGTAAACTACAAAACATTTTTTTTTTCCCAAATATCAATTAAAAGAAAGGCTTTTTTAAAAAAACCAAACGAACCACAAGCAACCTTACAGGAGCAATACATATTCTAGACCAGGCTCTATTTCTTGACATATATTATTCTGACAGCACTTACAGCCCTTTTCTGAATACTTACTCTATCATCTATTTCCCAAAAGCTGACTCCTTGTAAGGGTTTTACTTAGCGTTTCCATCTTATGGCTTGATAACTCATCCAAGATAACTACAGTGAGGAGGAGGAAGGTGGCTCTTGCTGAGAGAGCATGGGCAATAACTCCTTGCATGCCGTTATCGCTGCTGATGCAAGTTTTAATGCCGCTCTTGCCAAGGGGGAGAGATGCGCTGCCTCAAGAGGATGGAGTAAGGCACTCTGCTTGCTGGATTATGGAGAACACGTCGATGCCAAAAACCTTTTCACATTGTTCGCAGTGGTGGAATGTAAAGGGAATGAAAACTAGGGCAGGCATAGCAAGTGCATATCCCGTCTCCTGTGAGCTGCTTGCTCAAAAAATGTGGTGTTGGCTTCTGAGCAGCTTTGAGACGCTGGCATGGGTGTGTGTGAGCAGAATCTGTATTTTCCTAGGTTTTTTTTTTCTTTCCTCTGTGTCTTACAAAGACTAGATGGTCTAGTCTAGTTTGGGAAGAGACTGTACTGACAGCTTGGATCTTAATCCTGCTTGACAGTATAGCCCAAAGGAATGAAGTAGCCAAACCTATGTAAAACTCCTGTCAATAATCAGAAAAAATATTTTTTATTGTTGTTGTTTTGCACTGTTTCTGTAAAAAACTGGGCTTTCCATAAAAGCAGCGTCGAGCATCCCAAACCTCATTCCCCGCTACACCCACCTGCTTTCACAGACTATCTTTTTATTTCAGCATACTGTTGGGTTTTGATGGAATTTTTTGCTGAGCACCACTTGCATATGAAGAAACATCCTATGATCTGTCAAAATGCCCTGTCCTGAACTGAACTGCAGCAGGGAGGGGTCAAGAGGAGTGGGGTTTTTTGTAAATTAATCCGTTTTCTCACATGCACAGAAAATGCCCGCTTAGTGCATCCTCCCAGCACACCACTGCAGGGCAAAGCCCCTTTTGTTTGCGTTATATAAACCTAAAAGCAATTTAATTTCAGTAGGAACTGAAAATACCAAAAAAAAAAAAAATCTTATTTCTTTATTTTAAAAGAAGAGATATTTCAAAGAGGCAGTTTCACATTAATAACACAGCAATTGCTTATTACTTAGGTTAATTAGATAGTTACATCAACCAAGCATGACTTATGTAGCTGTCTTGCCTTATTTCTGGTAGCTGGGTAGTGTGCCCATCCTAGGGTTTAAGTAAAGTCAGATTGACAACTAGGATTAAAAGTGCTATTTGGGAAGGGGTTTCCATATTGTGTATTCTTGATATAACCTGCTTGATTATTCTAACTAGCTTTTCATACAGAGGGATTGAACACCTTGCTGTGGGAGACAGGAAAGTCATCAGGTTTGGCCAAGGTCCTGTATATAAGACCAGACTTGCTCTTGAAAACAAATGACCAACAAACCCAGGTGCTTTCACGTCAAGACTTGCGGGATGACACATCCTGCTTTCAACAGCTACCAATTTTTATGTAATTCACTTAAACTTCATAATAGGGCTTGAAGTCATACGTTTGTATGTGTTCGTCTCTCCGGTAGTGCTCAATATTGAAAGACCTTCTCATGGTCTTCTCCTTTCGTCCTCACCCTTCAAACCCAAGTTAAAACAGAAAACACGCATGAGTGAAGTCAGTGAGGAATTTGTATGACGTTCTTTACTTAAAGCGAATCGGGCTGTTGCTGAATTTGCAAGTGGATGGGTCTTTGAACTATTTATCTCTCTTTTCCCCCCATCTTCCCCCTACTGCCTTTTGCAAAATAAATTTTTAATTTCATTTCTGATCTTGCACTGTCAATATTTAGAAGCTTAGGGCTCTTCCTCATTAAATAGTGATACTGACTTTGTTGTTGTTGTCGTTGAATTTTCTTCCAAAACACTAGCACAAGGGTTAGGTTGCTTAGATAGCAGGATCTGTTATTTTGCAAGGGAACCTATTGAACTTTTCTGAAGATTTTCAACCTTCCTGACATTTTCACTGCCTAAACTAATTCTTACCTCCACTGTGTTTCCTTTATATTATTACTAAGCTTAACTTTGTACACTGGACTCTATGACTCTTTCATGCTCCAGTGCATTACAAATTATTTTAAAGGCTTAGAGATCTTTTGCAAAGGGTTTGGGGTCGAGCAGCACATGGTAGCTGTGAATAATTACGCCTTTCCCCATGTGACAGGAGTTTAACGAATATGTTTTCTTATCAAAGCACTTTTTAAAAAAGTAAAAACATCAAATGAACTAGCAGGAAATCTGATTAATTTTTCATCATGTATAGAATCTCTGCAATAATTGCCAGAGTTGAGATTCCCCACAAGCTAAAAAAAATCAGCTGTGCCATAAATATTCATGCCAAGTGGAAATAGCAAGAATTTAGGGGCAAGTGTCAGTTTTCATTGACTTTGGGAAATGATTGTAGATGCAGCAGGTTAGCCGCCCACAGTGCTGCTACGTGGCATTGGTGGTGGCTATCTCTGTAGAAGACACTGCGACGGGTAATAGTTTTTGAATGGAAAAAAGGTTGCAAAACCTGATTGAAATGAGAGATTTCAAAGGAAGCTTAAGCTCTGTAGGCTTGTACATAAATGATTTTCTGCAAATAAATGATGGCTTGAACAATGGATGAAAGTCCATTGGGCTGTTCATATCCCACTGTCTTCTTGCCCTTGGCTGGTTTCCATCAAAATATTTGATTTCTGAGCTTTCATCTGTTCAATATTTGGTGTTGTAGCATCGTAATATAGTTGGGATTCCTGTGCAAACAATGACCAGAAATGTGATCCTGAACAATTTTATGTTCATGGCATAAAAACTTTTGGTCTATCTGCTACCTGGGAAATAAGCAATTTTATAGACCGAGAGGTAAAATTACTGTATTAAATAACTGTTTTGCTTCAGTCTTTTTTCCCAGGAAGAACATCTACGCATGGCTGAATTAAGTCCAGGACATTTGCAAACAGCAAATACAGAGCTGAAAATCCATATTTTCATACCCCTAAAACAATTGTTTTCTGGTTATAATGATATTAAAAGGAAATTAATTTCCAAATCAGGGGTAAAACATGGATATGGATATTAATTTCTTATTCAAAAGTTCTTACCATGTAAGGTTATGGTGGCTTATTGCTTAAATAGCTTAATATAGAGACTGTTAAAGGCAACAGGCACCATGGTATGATAAAGAGAAGTGTCTTAAGGATATACTTCAAGCCTGAACCATTAGATACAGAGGACATGGTGTGTGTTTTGTTCTGCATGCTACACTGTATTTAAGCATCTGCAAAATATTCATGGTGTAAATGGAAATTGGCTGCTGGGTCTTCAGTTGAAGACTGAATATGACTTCATGTCCGTTTCAAGTTTGTGTTAAAATGTGATTGTCTGTTGATAACTTCAGTGGCATTTAATTAAGTGTACTTACAGGACAAGGAAAGACCATATGGTCCCACGTATTGTAAGCTGATTTAACTTTGCCCAAGGATAATTAAAACCAACTGATGTATCTGCCATATTAACAACTGCAAAAATCAAGAGTTCTCCCTCCTAGCTTACTAATCACCAACCTCAGAAGCAAAATTCTCCTTTGGGATTTAAGAGTGGGTAATATTGGTCAGTCTTTCAGATTGACCTGCCTGGTTTTCATCCGGAACTCCATTTTTTTGAAGGTAAGAAAATTGTTCATCATTTGTGCTGTGTGCAGAGTCGGTTCCCACCTGAACTGTGCTTCTGAGTAAGGGCTTTGCTTCATGTTATGCAGTATTTCTTTGCATTTGAATGATATCTAGCTGTTTTTATTAAATGGCTCTTTATAGCACGCTTGCTCTTTAAAAGCATAAAGCATCTTAAGTTCTGTCTAAGCCCACCTAAATTTCTACTGGATCCAGTACCAACCCTCAGCATGACGAGGAGAGGCTGCTAGGTCACAGTTTCTGTTCTGTTGATTGTTAAATGACAGCTAGTTGCCTCTTCAAAAAATAAATTAGAGTACAGCATCTCTTCCAGAAATATCTAGTCTTGGTATCAAGACACAAGTGGCAAATCCTCTACCTCCCACGGTAGTTTTCTTCAAAGCTCGATCCTACTTATCATTAAGAGCATGAGCTTTGGTACTAATCTGAATCACCAACTGCAGCTTCTAGCCGTTGATTTGCAATACAGCTCCTTCCTCTGGTTTTAAAGATCCCTTAATACCTGGTATTTTCTCCTCTTTAAGATATGACGCGCTGTAATCAAGTCGTCTCTGGGTTGTCTGAGTGATAAATGGTGCCGGTGACATTCTTTGTGTTCAAATGCAAAAGGCTTTTTGTAAGCCCGGTATACAGATGTGGCTTTATTCTGCCTCTTCAACCCTTTTCTCCATGTGCCAAAAGTGGAATGCTCTACCTTGGTGCTGGTTTCACTTATGCAGAGGTATGTTGTAGAGGAGAACCTAAAAAAAATTTTAAGAAAGCCCCAACATTGGAGCTCTGATAATGCACTAAATCTACCTAAAAAAGGGTCAGCAGGCTTATCCCATGAGAAATGGTGTGACCTGTGCCTTTTGCAAGCTGTGGGTTTTCAGCCCTAAAAGCACTGATCTTCTCAGGACTGGATGGTTACGGGGGAGTAGAGGAAGCATTGCCAGAGCTGGCACGCTTTTGTCGAACTTCAGGCTTAGCACGGCTGCAGAAGCATCCTCTGCTGAGCAGCAAATACAGATGTTCGCTGCCAAAGCCAGACGACCTCCTTATTCCTGCAGGGACATGTGGTCATGTCACTTCTCGATCTCCCTTGGCATTTGGTCCTCACCAACTGAAACGTGTGGGAAGTGGGATAACTGAGAGCATCTTTTAGATGTGCCAGGAGCTTGGGGAATTATCTTAATCCACTGTGGCAGGCTAAGGATGGGGCTGCAGCTGCTCTTCAAGTGGCAGAGCTCTGCTGCAGCCCCATCCAGGCAAGAGAAACTCTCCTGTTCGCCTCCTTCTGCAGCTTCACTTGTCACCTTGGGTTATAAATGGGGGGGGGGAGTGCAACTTTTCTAGCTCCCTAGACCCTGCTGGGAACTCAAGACTCTCAGCTTTTGAAGAAGTGCTTGTCTCTTTTTTTTTTTTTTTTTTTTTTTTTTTGGTAGTATTGCCCTGGAGGAAATCCTGCCTGCTCATTGCGACAGCTGTCAGTCACTGAGGTCTGATTCTACTGTTGCTGTCTCTTTGGATCCAGCCCCGCATTGCTTTAATACAGGTTCTTCCTTGTGTAATATCTTGCAGCATTTTCAGCTGGTGACCCCTGTTTTCAGCTGGTGCCCCCTATTTTCAATTAGTTACAACTATAGTCATAACTTCCTCTGAAGGAACATGGGAGAAAAGCCACTGAATAGAGGATTTTAAATGATGAAGCATGAAATAGGAACACAGCATCTGGAATTATTGATCAATATGCCAGCATGGAGACGAAAAATTAAGGGTGTGGGGCCACAGGGGCTTGTTTGCTTTTGTCAGGGCAGCAAGCTTGGAGGTGGCACGGGAGCTCGAGCGCATTTGTGGATGGAGATGGAGAGGCATGTTATGGTTGCACTGTCTGAACAGCTATTTGGGGTTTTTGACTCTGCATGTGTCCCTCAATAAGTATTTGAGAACATGAGAGGGTTTAGAAAACGGCATGTCCAGCTGCTTCTTATCCTCCTTGGGTTTGTTGTGTGGCATCATTTTTTACTGATGCAGCATTTGTAGCTCACCAAAGGATGGAGTTCTCAAGGAAATACTGGTATGCACTTGGGGGGGTCAACTTTTAAGTATTTATCTGAGGTTTTGATTTTGCACTTGGGGAAGGTTTCCTCTGTGTCTCCTCGTGATGTGATGGTGCCTGCCCTGAAGCACTTGTGATCAGGATTCAAATAACACGCAGCGATGTTTCTTTTTTTTCCTCTGGCAGTTCCAGGAAGAGAGAAAAAACGCAGGGAAAAAAAGTGAGTACAGCTATGTTGTGACTTTTATAAGCTTTTCCAGAGATGTGCTGGCACAGTGCAATGCCAGTACAAAGGAGACTTGCTGTCCTTTTGTCTTGTTTATTATTTAAGCTTTTGGTCTGCTGGTGGGAAGAATGTCATAGTCACAGTGCTCTTGCTGTGCTGTGAGATGAGAGCCCCTCTCTGCCCTCTCCAGCAGGATTTAAGTTTCCAAATGCTCCTTTAAATCCTAAACAGCCACCTCTTCTTTTATCATTCCTTTCTCCCAGCTGGAGGAAGATGGTTTATTAAAGGGAAGAAACAAATTGTATTTCATTGTAAAGTCACTGACCATTTGCAAAAACAAAAAAGCAGAAGGAAGGAATCCAGCACTGCTGGGGTGTAGCTCTTTGTTAATTGAAATGTCTCAAGGATATCCTTCAAGTTCTTTATCCCTTCTCAGTCTTCTCACCTTCCCGTCTTTAGTTCTGAATGGATATCCTCCCTATTTAGTAAGCTTTTTTTTTTTTGAAAGAGGTATATAAAAGTGCAAAAGGCTATAAAATCTCTCTATAAAATACCCAGATGGAAGGAAAATGTAAGGAAACAGATGGCGCTTTTATAACGTAACGTTTTATAGAGCTATAGAGTTTTCACTAAAACATTTCTATGGTAAGGAGAGGCTTTCTAGATAGCCACCCATCATATACTTTAGTAACAAGATGTTTGTTTTGAAGAGCCATTTTCTGTAAAAAAAAATAAAATCCTTTCTTGTAAAGACAAGGACTTAACACTAGACCGACATGAGATGCATTTGCTGTGCGAAGCGGCCATGGCCCCGGAGCTACCTCTTCTGAAACACTAGCTGGCTCCTGCTGTCGCTGCTCAGAGGCCCATTGCATGATTCATCTGCTCCCTGCCAGACTGAAACGAGCTTCAGGGACAATTTTCCTTGGCGATGAAAAGATTTTTCCCTCTTCTTGGAGGAGGGACTTACAGGCAGGAGCCGGGGAGGAAAGCTGCCCGGGATGATTTGTTGCAGGGCAGTGGGCTCAGCTGCTGAACAAATGTAGTTGAGGTGACCAGAAGGAAGGAGAAAAGGAAAAAAAAAAAAAAAAGGAAAAATGAGCAGCGTACATGTGGAGCAGCATGCCTACATTTCAGGGCAGCAACATCATGATGAACCCCACCTCGACCTCTTAGGGGTCATAGGTCCACACTCAGGGGATTTATATTGAGCTGGCAACTTCTGCTTGGTGTAGCCTATTTGTCAGCAACAGGCCTTACTTAATTTTTTTTTTTTTGGTAGGAGCTAGAGACTTAGTCACACTTTTAATTAAAAAATTTCAGGAGAAGGCTAGAAATCTGAAACAGGAACAACAGCACAGATGAGTTGTTACTGCTACTCCTGCTAACTAGCAACATGTCTTTCAGAAATGTCTCTTGGTGTGTCTTGCTCCCTTTTCCCCCTCCTGCATCCTTCATTTTATTTACTGATTCTCAGCTTTTTGTTGTTCCAACCAAAATATTTTAGGTCTCCAGGACTGTGCTTGCACAAACTGGACAAATTTGGACATCATCTCGTGTCACCCTTGCATGGGGTTCATGAAAAAGATTGTTTCTGCTAGTTTGGCTTGTGGTCCTGAGCTCATAAAAGTTACTTCAGTGATGGAAAGTTTAGATGAATGGGGCTTGATTTTTGTCTTTGTTAGTGAAAAAAAAACAACAAACCAACCTGGAATTGCCTGCTTGTCTTAGGTGAGCAAGAGGAGAACTAAGCTTTCAGGTCCTGTCTTTTTAATAAAAATCTTTGATAAACATGAGACCAAATGATCAGGCGAGGGAGATTTTTATGCAGGGCTGGGCTAACACAGTGAGCCTAACAGCTTGTATTTGTCTGCTTTCAGTGAGAAGCAGCTTTTTTTTTTTTTCCCTATACCCAATACTGAACTTCTTTCCAAACCATGTTCTGCTCTGTTGGTTTGTTCCTGCTATCCCTTTCCACCTGATTGGCTTCTGCCCGAGGCAAGGAAAGTCTGCTTTTATCCAAAGCTTCAAGAGAAAAATCACATTATCTTTGAAAAAAATGTCGGTCACGTCATGAATACCTGTGAAATTTTTGTGCGCTCTACCTTCAGCTGCCTCTCTACAGAACGGACATAGCCATGGTGCTTCACCTTTCCTCCTCTGCCATTTACACCCATGAGATGTAGGTTTAAAAGGCAGCTGTTCAAAGGTAGGTATTTTTCTATACATCTATCCTAAACAGGTGCTGAAAATGAAGTCCCAGTGTGCTGTTCCTCATGAGATAAAGTGTATGGGGGTGACTGCAACATCATGAATCTTAAGTGGTACGGTAGAGGTTGAAATGGTCGTCCGATGGCTACAGGAACTGATAACTAACATCATGACTTCTTAGTGTACCAACAGAAATTTTATCAATGGGTATCCAGGCTTCTTCCTTTTTGCTTTGCAGGGCTCTTCTTCTCATCCAGCAGATCACCTAAAATCTGTCCTGAGCCACATTCTCCAAGGGGGTCCCCAATTCTGAGTCCACCTGAGACCCATATTTTAGCAAGAAGCTTGTGTTGATCAAAGTGGGGGAAGCAAAGGGGGTGTCCCCTCTTGGGTGATGGGGTTGGGAGAGCATCAGGTCGTGATGGGTATGCTCATCAGAGCATGCTCTGAATGCTGTTGGATGCTCCTAGAGAGAAGGTTCCCGTAAAGGTTCTGAGGGATCTGCCACAGCATTAGGTGGACTCAGAAAATGATGCAAGATTAGGGGAGCTGGAGGGTTTTGCTGGGAGGCTGGGGAGTGGGGACAGTGCAGAACGAGGAAAAGACAGTGGAAGGTGCAAGACAGGTCTGAGATGAGCTGGTAATATGAAGTGGTGGTGTGACATTGACACGTCTAAAATAGTTGAGCCATATCTAGCAAGCACGGCTTGCAGTGAAGGCATGAAGCAATAAGGGAGGGTGGTGAGTACGCACGTTTTCTGGCTCTTGGGGAAGCAATAAGATGTGTGAGGTGTTGAGGATTAATCTCTTTTTAGTGACAGTGGATGGGAACTAAATCAATATAAGCTGTCTCTTGTCTTCCAGCACAGGACCCATCAACAGACCCTGACCTCAGTCCTGTTGATTTCTGCTTGCATAGAGGTCGTGGAGGCATCCATGAGATGTTCAAAAGCCACCTGGACATGGTCCTTGGCAGCCAGCTCTGGGTGGCCCTGCTTGAGCAGATGACCTCCAGAGGCGCCTTGCAACCTCAATCAGTCTGTGACTGTGAACTTTGCTGGAGGACGAAGAACCAAGGTTTGAGAGCTCTGAGGCTGTAGCAAAGTGGAAAAAAACCTCTGTCAGCAATCCCTGTGTGATGATCCTCTTCGTTGCTGCTCTGCTCTAATTTTTGTCTTGAGCTGCTGTTCTTCAGGACGCAGCCATCTCTTTGTTCCCTGTGTACGTGTGTTGGTGTTCGTCAAGATTCTCACTGGGGTGAGGCATGCTTGGTGATGAAATTACTGGCCTCTTAAAAGACCTGAGGATAACATCTTCATATGTGCACTTAAACTTGACCCCTCTCACTTTTGATCTTGGTGCTTATCTGCAGAGTTTTTCCATTCTTTAATTGGTGTGAACAGGGAGATGCACTCAGACCGAGCAGTTGCTTTTTCTTCCAGCCTAAGCAGAGTAGCCTGTGCCAAACACAACCCACACCGGCAAGCAAGGCCAGGCTATTAAACGTCTCTTGGAGCTAGCTGTCAGTCTGGAGCATGCCTCCTGCCACGCTGGCACAGCCCTCTCGCTCATGGGTGAGTAGGCAAATTCCAGCAATGCCTCTCTTTGTTCATTCAGCAAAGGGTCCTCCTAAGCAAAGTGGCAGATGGTGATACCTCCATGCCAGGCAGTGATATTTGCAACTCGTGGTGACTTCACAACATGGAGCAGTTTGCCCAGAAGTACAAGCTTGGCTTAAGCTCATTTTTTCTAAATTATTTTTTTCATTGGATCCTGCATGAGAATTAACATAGTGCCTTCACAGCATAAGATAAAGCTCCTAGCCAGGCTATTTGCTAGGGTAAATCAAATTCTCAGTGTTACGTTGGCTTATCTTGACCTAAGAACAGGAAAGCTTAAATACAACCCAAATGAGCATTGCTATTTCAGTAACATCTTTGAAATGAGAACTCAGTCCAGCCAAGGCTATTGCACTCAAAGGACAGGTGAAGCGTTGAACATGGGTCTGAAGCTGGGTTCTGTCCTCCTTGTAAAGCTCCTGTTTTCAGATGAAATATATCTTCTTTTTTTTTTTTTCTTTTCTTTTCTTTTTTCTTGCTCATCTGGGGTGTCCTCCATGGATACAAAACCCTCTGCCACAAAACAGATTGAGGCAAACTCCCTGCCCCAAACCCTACCTTGACTCTCCAGAGTAGGGGAAGGCAGCAATGAGCCATTTCATGCAGGACTTCTTGGCTCTCTGCCCCCGCTTCTGGTTATTTCTGGTATTGTTTGTCCAACTTCAGACCAGTTGACTGGTTCAATTTGTCCCCCAAATATCTGTGTGCTTACTGAGACTTCAGCTCAGTGTTGTCCCCTGCTGCGGAGATGCTTTTGCAGCTCAGCTCTCCCAATATCATGGAGAAAAAAATCTTTGTTAAATCTCTCCTGTGGTGCTTTGAGCTTCTGCCTTTGCATGCTAGAAGAGGTGCTGTGCTGGTCTCGTTTAGGAGTGGTCTGTTGATTAATATGATGATGCTTCCTCAGTGTTGTTCTGCTTATGGATGCATTGTTGATGAGTTTTGGACTTGGATGCTCTCAAAGGAGCTTAGGTTGCTCCTTAGCACATCCAACATGAAATGCACCTTGCACCATCTGTAGTTCATGAGATTTTATTGCTTACACACAATTGCAGTTACACCTGCAATGCATTCATTTGAGCTCAGAGTGGTATATAGTGGTACTCATACACCTGTATGTCTTACACCTATGCCATGCCTCCAGGTATCGCAACTCCTGAGGACCTACCTAGGGCACAAGGGAGTTGATCGGATTGTGAATCTCACGGAAAACTGATGTGCTGAAGTGTCGTGGTTTAACACCAGTGAGCAACTAACACCACGCAGCCGCTCACCCCTTCCCCCCCCCCCAAGTGGGATGGGGGAGAAAATCGGAAATAAAAAAAGTAACACTCGTGGGTTGAGATAAGAACAGTTTAATAGAACAGAAAAGAAGAAAGTAATTATAATGATAACAACACTAATAAAATGACAAAAGTAATAGTAAAAGGATTGGAATGTACAAGAGGTGCACAGAGCAATTGCTCACCACCCGCCGATCGACACCCAGTAAGAACCCAAGCGGCGATCCCAACTCCCCCACAGCCAGTTATTTCCTGAATGTGACGTCCCATGGTCTGGAATACCTCGTTGGCCAGTTTGGGTCAGGTGCCCTGGCTGTGTCCCCTCCCAACTCCTTGTGCCCCTCCAGCCTTCTCGCCGGCTGGGCATGAGAAGCTGAAAAATCCTTGACTTAGTATAAACACCACCCAGCAGCAACTGAAAACATCAGAGTGTTATCAACATTCTTCTCATACTGAACTCAAAACACAGCACGGTACCAGCTACTAGGAAGACACTTAACTCTATCCCAGCTGAAACCAGGACATGGAGAAAGCAGAGCTGGCAGTGCGGTACAGAGGAGTCTGACTGTAAGTGCTCTTACGCAGCACTGTTGTCGCTTCTTTCTCTCTATGTTTAGTGAAAAAAAAAAAAAAACAAAACAAAAAAAAAGGAGCCAAAGAGGTATCACAGAGTCAAAGAGTTTGGAGCTGGAGTCTGTCCTGCCTGGTCTGGCTGAGGGCACGAGCATTTTTCTTTTTGCAGACTTGGAAAAATAGCAAGAAGTTAAAGGAAAGGGTGCTGCCTTGCTCCCAGAGCTGGCTGTTGATATTTTAATTTAATAATGATTGTGCTGTTTGCCGTTCCCCAGCTTCTTTATGGACAATATTCTTATTCCCAAAGGGAAGGCTGAGGCTGTCAGAATCTTGTAGTCTGGAGAATAAAACAGCTGTATTGTTCTTATTTCTCACCCTGTCTTGTTCAGCAGCTGTTAGGCAAATACCTGGCTGCAAATGAATTTTGAGAGTCGTATTTTGCTTGGATTGGAGGTTCACTGGCAGCTGCTTTTTTCATTTTGTTTTGATTTTTGTTTGGTTTTTTTTTTAATTTTTATTTCACACGCTGAGCTGAGTGGGTACTGTTTTCTGCTGAATGCCTGGTGAGGACTTATGGCATTCAAGAAGACCTTTTTTTTTGACAATTGAGTTAGTTCATCTTGGTTTATTTGCGCTTTGATTGCCACGTCTACATGGAGGTTATCTTTCCTTTCAAAGCTCTGCACCACAGACCAGGTCAAAACCTGGGATTGTTTCTTTCTTGGAGATTTCCAAATGCTTATGGAGGTGTTACGGGGATCTTAATCATGCTACTTTTCTTCTGCTTGCCCCGCAAAACCAGACTTTTCTCTCTTAAGCTTGCAGTAAAAAAGTTAAGGATAACTTTCAGACTTTTCAAACTTGCTTTGCCAAGTGGTTTTGCTTTTTCTTCCTCTTTTCCAGCTGGCTGCGTCTTCCGGTCTGATAAACATGGCTATAAATTAGATCTCTTGAGTGTGTAGTTTTCAGGTGCTCTTTAACCTTTCTCTGCCAGAAAGTGCAGAGGATGCTTTTTTTTGCCGCAGGCATGGGGGTCTTGTGGGTACAAAGGCAGGAAAGGGAAAAAGCACTTGGATACAGTATAAATGGAAAAAAAAACAGGAGAAAGCAGGAAGCTTGCTGCAAGTGCCCTGGGAATTAGGGAATCTGCATGAAAGGATCATCTTTGACCTGGACGGAGCCTGAACTGGAGTTCAAATAGCTGCTAGAAGAGCTGCAATAAGCAGTGTGATTTCACTCTCTGTAGAGTTTCCCTATGCAGGGATATAAGAAAGATTACTCATTCGGCAATCCCAGTGCATCCTTAAACATAAGGAAGAAGCTAATTTAAAATTCAAGGCTCCTGGGTGTTGTTTGGTTGTTTATTGCTGGCTTGAAACCCTGTACTCTTGCTGTGGCTATTGTTGGTGTTGGCAATAGGATTAAATCAGACTGTCGGTTAACTTGTGTGGGTCAAGGACTTGGTCATGGCCAATAAGAAACATAAAGACCGAAGCCAGCGTTCACCCATACTGAAGTTATTGTAGACTTTATCACTTTATTTCTATTGCTTGGGGCACTAGACCGTAGTTTATCTCTGCTGGAAGCTTCGCTTTCTCGTGAGCTGTGCTGAGCAGCATCAGCCTCTGGCTTGCTCTGTAACGAGCAGCATCAGCCTTTAATGTTTTGGATGTGTAAAACAGGAATACTAACAAACCCCTACATCGCTGCGATCCTTAGCAGTGCAGCTGGGGATGGAGCTTCGAGTAATGCTGACCTACTTTCCTCTCCATTTGCAGATCTTAAATGGAGCCACATCTGCTGCAGCAGAAGTGCTCGTGGGTGAGGTGACTGATTTGGTGATAGATATGTAAAAAGGCCTGGGAATAACGGGAGTTATATCACACCACAGGCATTTTTGCTGCCTGATACTGACTGTGGCTCTTCCACCCCTACCCCCAGCATACCTTGAAGCTGCTTTCTCTTAATCTCTCGTTTTCCAACCATTTTTAGTTACAAAAGCAAACGCAGTCAGAGCACTGAGTAGCAAGCAGCACCTTCCTCTCCCCATTAAATACAAAAAAAAAGGAAAGCACGTGCTTCAGTGCCAGACCAAAAAGCCCAAAGTGAGATGCTCAAGGGAGGTTGTGGCAGTACCAGCCTACCACAGCTTTGCACTGCGACCTTGGGTGAACTGAAACTCTACCGTACCCGTTACCAGCCCCAGGGACAAGAAGGCTGCAGCAGTGGTGCAAGTGCAGTAGGTCAGGCTTTGCATCCGTTTAAGAGTGTGGTCCTCTGATTTCCAGGATGACTTGCCCAGCTGATAAGTAAGTTGGATCCTGAGGCTGCTGAAATTCAGGACGAGTGGTTGCACAGCTGGCAAGTAGATGGAGACCTTTCTAACTGGTTTGGCAGGGATCTGTAGGGTCATGAAAGGAGAGAGAAGGTTGCTTGGAGGTTGCCATTAGGCTCCTTTGGCCAACAGGTGTCAAATGTGTCTTTAGGGAGATCTGCAATGGACTGCTGTGCTTTGCCTCTTTGCCTCCTTGTAGGTGTGACGTGTCTTTGCCTGGCAGCTGATTCCCGTAGCCTGGGGTGATGGGTTCATGTGCTGCATGTTGCCTGTTTCAGGGTGGGGAGGTAAAAAGGTTGGGGTCTGTACCTGCTGCTTGTTCTTTATCTTGTCGTTTGCCAGCTCTCCCTGTTACCTTCCTCTCAAGCTATTCTTTCCCTATTAATTACACAGTCATCCTTCAGTAAATGAAATAATTAGTGTTTAGTATAAACAGTGCAAGCATGCACCTGGAATACCGATGGAAGTGAAGGTTTGCCTCTTTGATGATGCCTTTTGGTGACCACACACTCTTTTGGTTCTCTCCTGTTGATGGGTGCCAAGAGAAACGCTGGCCCCTGCTCCTCATCTGACATGAATTTCAGGATTTTGATGGTGACAAGTCTTCTGTTGATGGATGGTGAACTTCTCCATCAGTTGGTGACCTATAGGAGTTAGTATGTACCTCTCCAATAAAAACCTGCTTACCCTCATGCCTGCTGTGGTGTGGCTGTATCACACAGGAGGTGGCAGAGCTGTCCCTTGGACAGGAGGATTAACTGCCTCGGTCTGGGTGATCCTCTGCTGGTATAAACAGGAGGGGTTGCATTTGGGGTAGCATTAGCTGTTGTTGCATCCAGCACAGTAGAGAGCAGTCAGGCCTAACTGTTCTTCAGTTTTGTAATAATTCTGGCATCAAGAGAGTAAATAACCTTCTTTACTTTGCCTTATCATGGAATTTTAATTTTCTTGGTGACGCAACTTCTGACCTTAAGGTCTGATGCTACTAAGCGAGTGTCTACAACACTGCAACTCTTTAGGTAGGCTTTTGCTTTTGCCAAAGCACCTAGGTTAAAGACATTCCTGAGTTTCTCTAATCTGCTTCCTTCCTCTACCAAGTAAAAGCTTGTTCCAGACAAGGAGACAATGCTAATTTCCAAGTCTTAGGGTTTTTTAAAATTTAAAAAAAAAAAAAAAAGTAAAATGAATCATTCTGTATGTGAAAATGTAGAATCATTTAGAGAAGAATTTGTACTGACTATGACAGGAGGCCTATTCAGTTGAATCAAACCGCAGATGCAGTCCCATTCATGCACTTTAAATGAGTACTGTCATTTGTCTTCATTAAGTGTGGAGCTGGCTGTCACCGTCTGGATACTGTAGGACATTCACCCTCCTTGGTGAGACTGGGAGTTGCCTTGGCACTTGTGACACCTCGCATGGCTCTTATTAATGCCTGACCTCACCTTTAAGGGTGAGCATTGGCTAACAAGCTGTGGTGCAAGTCTTTGTGCTCTGAGATCCAATGGGAAGAAGAATTTGTGTGGTCATGGCCTTAAAAACTTCAAGAATTGGAGCTACCAAAACTCTTCTCTTGCTATGGAGTGAGGGTTGCTGTTGTGTTGTGTTCTAGATGGACTTCAGAGCTGGCGCAATTGAACCAGATCCTTTAGTGAAGGACAGTGGATGCCTTCTCAACTTACTTTTGAACTTGGAAAAATTAAGAAGAGGTTTTGGGGGTCTTTTCGGATGCCCCTATGAGGTCTTCTTACAAAGGTGGAGCTGACAACCTGCTGCGACACAGATGGGACAAAATGAACCCTGAGATGTGCTTGAGGCTGAAATAAATTGGCAGAGGACAGATGGATGAGCAGGTACTGGGGTTTGGGGAGGACTGCTGGAAGTGTGTGTCGGATGCATGGGTGGGTTGTGTCTCTGCCAGGACGTGAGTTCCTGGGAGACCCACCCATTACAAAACAAACATGGCATGTCATGCTTTCCAAAAACCCTTGGGGAACAGGATGGGTTTGCCCAAGAGTAGGGTGCATGTAGGTCACTGTTGAAAATGATGTATGGTAACCTTGGTGAAGGCATCAATTTGCACGTGAGTCACACTGTTTGTTTGCAGCTGTGGGTGCTGTCTGGTAATGACAGCACCTACATGCATGACACTGAGTTTTTTTTGGATATTCAGTTGCCATGGATCTGGAGTTGCTTATTATAGCTGCTACCCATAAAGCAGGTAACGGTCTTTTCACTGTTAACAACTCTATCTGCTTATTGCTGGGGGCTGGAGGCATAAGACTACCAGCAGAAAGGACTGAGAATTATCAAAGCATGACCCGTGGCTCACTGTTTTTCCTGCCAAGTGCTTGTTGGGTATGTGTGCTGAGTAGCGCTACTACCTTTTGCATGCAAGATTTCCTTCTAAAAGCAGGTGTTCAAATCCTTGCCCTATACCACCTTTCCTCTCTTGGCTGTTCAAACTGCAGACCTCCCTCCAGCACCCAGAATTTGCATGCAAACCCCACAACCATTAAACCCAAACTGATCTTGCCACCCTTTGGTAGCTAGTTCGCTTGCCTAACACGCTGCCTTCCCCGCTGTAATGCATTCATTCAGGAGAGGTGAGGAAGAGATCAACACAAATAACAAATACATTAAATAACTGAGCGTGCCTGCCAGTGATGTTTCCTAAAGACAGCAAGGAGTTGTAAACCAGTCTATGTTTCTGGTCTCCAGCGAGAAATGTAAGAATCAAGTGGAAATAGAAAGACCTCGGTTTCTCTCTCCTGGTGGGACCATCCCACTGCTGCAGTGCTTTAAGTGGACTTCATTTCCTTCCCAGAAAGCTGGGAGGATATCTTTCACAAGCGGAGGTTTTGTCTGTTGGTAACTAAACTGCATGAGATTTACAGAGTTGGCTGCAGGAGGGGAAAGCTGTGTTTAGAACTATTCCTTCTGCTGTTAGTGCTAATGTATTTGTTTTAAATCTGGTTTTAAATCTTCTCTGGAGAATTCTAGCAAGTTCTGTGCATATTTATGCAGAACTCTGATCACACTTGAAACAGTTATAGTACTAACTCCCAACAAATTAATTAAATGCATCTCTAAATTTCTGGTAGTTCTAACAGCCTTTTTATTGTTCTTTCTAAGTTTCAGATTAAAATCATCTTTAATGTAGAGAATCTATTGTAAACAATAATAAACTCCCACAGAGTTAGAGAGAGGAAAAAAAAAAAGTATTAAATCAGGATTAAATCACCTTCTCTGTGCTTCTCAGAACCAGCTTCAGACCTGCTAGGCTTGTGTTAAAGGTGCTGTGGTATAATTCAGTTTGGGATTAGGGTCAAATGTTCCAAAGATGTTCCTTCTTTTCCACCTGGGGAGGAACAACCCCATGCACCAGGATGTGGTGGCAGCAATGAGCTGGAAGGCAACTTTGGAGGAAAGGTCCAGATGGACACCAAGTTGACCATGAGCAGCCAATGTGCCCTTGCTGTGAAGAAGGACAACAGTGTCCTGGGCTCTATTGGGAGTGTTGCGAGCAGGTCGAAAGGGCTGCTGGTGAGGCCAGTGCTGAGATTATGGAGTCTCCATCCTTGGAGACATTCAAAAGCATCTGGTCGTGGTCCTGGGAAACCAGCTCTAGGTGGCTTTGGTTGAGCAGGGGGGTTGGACCAGAGGGATCCTATCCAACCTTGACCGTTCTGTGCCAGTTTTGAGGTGAGCTGCTGGATACCATTTAACGTCTGGGGTGAGAAATGCCATGGTTGTTATCTACTGGGCTACATCTTCAAGCCTCCACGAGTCTCTAATTTCTACTGATACTTCTGGAGTTTGGTGCTTTTGCATGCAGAAAATAGTACCCATCCCATTCCATCTTAAACACAGGCCTTTGCTCAACACTGAAAAAAAAAAGCCCTGAGAAATATGTACTGCTGGCTTTTAATTCTAAATAAATATTGTCCTCAGGAGCACATTTAAAGAAGGAATGATTTTTACAAGGCACAGCAGAGATGCTGATATAATTCTCTGGTCTTCAGTGCCTGTTTGTCACACCATTTTGCCGTATAGATTAAAAAAAAAAAAGAAAGAGAGAGAAAAAAAATATAAGCTACCATTGCAACTAGAGTATAAAACACGAGACTTATTAATAGCAGGTTGTGCGGAAGCTGCCGGTAGCCTGTTCTGGGCGACAATCTTTGCAGACCTCTTCCTGAAGGTCGTCTTAAAGTTCTGTCTGCCTCCCCAACCCTCCTCGAGCTATAGGAGGGCTCCAAGGCAGGGCAAGTTGGTTTTTTTTTGGAGGGTGCCACAACACACAGATGTTTTGAAGGAGGCTTTTTGCTTTTTTAGATGCTGCATGTCAGGCAGTTTGCTGCAGTTGGCAGTTCGAAGACCCAGCCTCTCCAAAATAATTCTCCTAAGCCGTTGAATGCACTGGCAATTTGGGAGTTCTGAGTTTGCTTTCTGCTCCCACTTTCAAGCCATAAAATAAGGTTAACAGTGCACCTGTCAGCCTTGCAGGGTAATTTTGTGGATTTTTTTTATGGTCCAAACATTATGTTTTGCATAACTTAATTGAGTGGTATTCATTTTTTCAAGACATGCACTGTGCCACTTTCATAGCTCCTGACGAAACATTGTGATGCACTTAGCAAAACTCTGCTGAGAGCCTGGGGACTCTTGCAAGTGCAAGGTGATATCAAGAGAACAAAATCCTTATCACCAAAGGAAATAGCATCTAGATAAGAGCTCAGCATCATGCATTCTCCAAGTTGCTTCTTTATGTGGTGCTTTGCCTGTCGTTTATAGGATAATACCCACCACCCAGTTGTCCCCGTCTGCTATTTACAGGAGACAGGGTCCATGCCAGCGTGACACCACCTCCCAGCAGAGCTCACAGGCGCAGTTTTCCAATGCTTTCTCTTCTGCAGGTTGCAAGCATGCAGTAGAAAGGCATTTTGTATAAACACAGTTATATAAAATACTAACAGTTTGCACAAGGTTATTTCACGTTGCGCATCTTTGATGGCAGTGATGGGTGCTGAGAGCACTGTGCAATGGAAAGGGGATGTGAGTAGTGCTTGATTTTTTTTCCCCTGGAAAGAGGAGCCTCTTCTTGCTATCTTGCTGCTCCAGCCACTGAAAATAAATCAGTTTGTTGGCCTGTGGCACCACTAAGTATGTGTCAATCAGGTAATGAAAAGATCCATTCACACTTAATTTGCTTTGAAGCTGCAAGACTGCCTCTTGTACTTGCTGCAACATCTCATATTGGCCCTCATCGATTTATTTTTTTCTTCTTTTTTTTTTTTTTTTTCTCAGAGATGTTACCTTACATCTTTAAGTCAGCCAGGAACAGATAAGCTGCAGCTAGAAGTGGAATCAATCCATATTTTTGTGGGCATTTCAAGGCACATGGGAAAGTGGCTGGAGGAAAAAAAAAAATCCCCTTCTCGTTCATTGTCTGGTCCCATGTTTCCTCAAGATGCTTGAGGACCTTGGGTGAAGCCATGCTAAGAAGGGTTGGAGTCTCTAGCACATACCTTCTCTTATTTAAGGTGTTCTATTTTTGTTGTTGATTTTTAACACAACAGCAAAATTTATGTTAGAACAAGGATTTGTACCCTAACCTGTTTAAAGAAAATCAGCATTAGTCTTCAGTGCAATCCACGTTGATCAAGGCTCAGACATTACCCTGAATGTCAGGTTTTATCTCATGTTTAATTGCCCTGAAGACGACTGCTTACTGCAATAGTATTTCAGGCTGTTCTATAAATGCTGCCTGTTAATAACCTGCTTCTTATTGGACCCTGACCTTGTCATCCAGACCCAGGAACTTTTCTACATCCAAGAAGGGAGTTGTAGTGGCCTGCAAGAAGTTGGATGTATTTGCAGCTCCCTTGCCTAATACAAGTCAATATTATCCTCAGCGGCACCTCCACTATTTATGGCTGGTAGACCTCTGTAGCTTGAGGACTGATCCAGTGCAAGCTTTTTCTCTACTTCAGACTTTGCTGCCTGAAGACATGACAGCATGAGTAAGGTGCAGAAACTTTTCTTCTGTAATACCTTAGAGGAGCTCTAGCTCACCTAGATCTAAGCTATGTTTTGGATGGCATACCCTGAAGTGGATGTGCATGCGTAGCTTCTATTTTTCCTTCAAGGAAGGCACAGACCTTTAAATCCTAAGCTTTTTTCCATGCTTTAGGTAGAGCTGTGATTGAATTCTGGGTGTACAGCTCAACTTTTGAAAGCCCATGGTACTAATAATGCCAGGCTGGGCAGGGTGCTGTAGGCAGACAAAGAAATCTCATACTTAGTTGATCACCTCTGGGATTCAAGATAAAAGCATCTCTGCAAATAAATAAATAAATAAATAAATAAAAAGAAAACAGAAAGAAAAAAAAAAAACAAAACAACAAAAAAACCCCAAACCAAAACCAGATACAGATTTGGTAGGTTTATTTCTCTCACCTTCTTTGGACACATCTGAGTATGGCTGAGGTTGGGAAGGCGCATCAGCCTTGGGAAAAGATGCCAAGAGCTCTTCCTTGCTCTGATGGGGCTTTGGGATGGATTCTGCTCCCTGGATATGGATCCGTGAGCGTGCATGCTCTGGGGCACTGATTTTCTGTTCTTTGGCTTTGTCAAGCAGTTTCTTCCAAAATGACAAACAAAATAAAATATTCTGGAAAGCAGAATAAACCTGAACCCTTTGGGGGGCGGTGGGAGGGCTGGGGGGGTGTGAAGCTCTGCAGTGTGCAGCAGCATCATCTTGGTGACCTGGTGGCCGGTTTTCCCCTTGAACTCAGATGCTTTGAACCATGAGGTGATGTTTACCAGCTCTGCTGCAGAGCCTTTTCTCCACCTTCCCACTGCAGTGCTGCCTCTGCCGGATCGCAGGCGGTGTAGAGGCTCCTCTCCCCCGGGACAGCTCGAGGTGGAGGCTGGCTTCGTGTTTGTTCTTGGCACGCAAGCTTCTCTCGGCAAACGCTCGGCTCTCACGCTCTCAGGGGTACACGCTGCTAACCTCAAACTCATTCGAATGCGCCTGATGCCTTCCCATCCCAGCTCCTTTCCGTTTGATCTCGAAGCAATTAATTTTGTCCTTCAGCATCTCATCCTCCCAGCTGAACTTTTTCCAAGTGGGCTAATTATATGCACTCTTGTTACAGTTCTGGTGGTATCCTGGGGAGCACTAGCTTCTGTCCCCATCGTCACCGTGTCCCACAATTAGGCTGCTATAAGCCACCCCCGCCTGTTCCCACCAGCCAGAAGGGTTGTGAAGACGTGGCCACCAACGCTGCACTAACATCAGACCTTTGGGATGGAGACTGCAAAGCCAAAGAACCTGCAAGGTGCCTCCCCAAGGAGGGGGCAGCAGGTAGGCAAGGGCAAGGATCCACTCTTTGGGCAAGGACCCCCTGGTTGAGGCAGCAAACTTCTCGCTGCCATTAATTTCAAACAGCAGCCACGCTGCTGCGGTCATGAGTTTGATAGACATAGCAGTGAATGCCTTTGCCGTGCCAAGAGCTGCTTCTACAACAGACACATTGCTTGTGCTTCTGGTCCTGTTTTACAAGTCAATAGGGAAAGTCTGAGAAGTCAGAGGTGTCTTGGGTTTGTGTCCTTTCCTAGTGCAGGAGAGAGGGTCCTTCAGGATGAAGCTACACCAGAAGACGTGCTCCTTGGTGCTGATGGACATGAAGTTCATGGACCCTGCTGGGATCAGCGTAGCATGAAATAAACCATGTAGCATGGGTATCTCTTGCTCTACAGACTTGCTCCCATTGACTCGAAGTAGATGTAGCATGCCATATCATGGGCTCAGAAGGGAAAAAACCTTACTTTGACTTTGAAATCCAGCCTGGCTGACAGTGCCCTAGAAGTCAACTGAATTAGCAGCATCTGCAAAGCCACAATTAGAAGCACTTACAATAATATCAAGTTGCCACAGGGCAGAGAGGTTGTCTCCCAGTAACTTAGAGCAGTGAACCCAATGGGGCTTTTAGCAATATAGAATTATTTTGGTGTATTCAGTCGTCTGGGGCTATTAGTCTTGCTGGACTATTTTAGTTTGCAAGATGTATTTGAGTAGCTATTTTGCTGTTTCCTCTTTTAATGAGATTAATGAGATGCCACATATGCCGCACTTTTGCAATATACTCCCTGCTAGCTGCTGTTTCATCTGCAAATTGTTGGTGAAGGAAAAAAAAAAAAAGGTCTGTCGGCTGTTTTAAGATAGTATGCATTTTAAAAAGTGTTTATTTCCTCCCTCTTCAGGTGACCTGTAGGTTGTATCTGGTGATAGTGGAGCAGTATCCAAATCACAAAGTTTTTTGGGCTTTGCTAAAGAATGGTTTTAATTGGAACAGGTAAGTACCTTGCCGTCCTTGTAAATCCTATTACCTTTGGTTAAATTGTATAGTGAGTTAATAGAAACTGTCTGTAGACTTTTGTGAGTAATTAAGCAATAATGTATGACTGTTTCCTGTTCCTGGTGTGCATTAAGGTAGAGACAGCATTTGAAGTTGTGCTGATTTCTACGGAAAGCAGCTTTTCCAGGCTGGCTTTCTCCTTTCTTCTCCTGCACTAGAGGAAGGGCAGTGGATTAGTTAAAAATCTCAGAAACCTGAATAACAAGTGCAGCTCTTGTCTGTGATTGGCAGGAGTGGATAAGAAGAGGGAGATGGTTTTACAGTCTGAGCACTAAGTGCTGTATTTGGCACGTAAATGGCCTTTTTTAGAAAGATGCTGAAAAAATTGGAAGCGATGCAAGGAAGAAACATCAAAATGACGTGGTAGCTTACAGAAATGGCTGGAGAGAGGGACTTGGGAAATGCCATCTGTTCAGTCAACAAAAAAGAAAAAAATAGAATGGCTTGAAGTTGAGGGGGAAAATATTGTGTAAAAAGCCCTCTGACCCACTGGAGTAAAACACGGCAGGATCTGACAATTTGGAAGATAAAGCAAGAGAAACTTGAAAGGGAAAAAGGTGTTTTTTAATGGAGCTTGGGCTGCCCAAAGGGGCAACCAACTCAGTTTGAAAAGCTCAGGAGCTTGAGAGATCAAATAAAGCATCTTCTAGAAGACATCTGAGTGTGTGCTTTTAGGCACAGTGCTTGCTGAGCAAATGGAAAATTCAATGGATTAATTAATCTAATAGCTGCGGTGCTGTCAGTGGTCAAAGCTCTGTGGGGGTTTAGACATCACGTCGTCTTCTGTGCAGCCTTGTACCGGTGCCAGATGTGGCTCGATGAGTCTTAGGTGTCCAAGCAAAACGTTGGACTCGTACTCGCATTACCACAGATGTGGGAGCTGAAGCACCAAGTCTCTCTTAGCCACTCGGTCACCTCCAAAACCTCGATTTCCCATCATGAAAGGTCATGGTTTGGCCTCCAAGTTGACATCCTATTGGCTTTTTTTTAGCATTGCAACTTCTGCGACCCAACACTCGGTGTAGGACAGTGACACAGTGGAAGCCCGTGTGCATAGGATTGTCTTGGTGCCTCCGTTAAAAGCTGCTTCTAAGCATTACAACCCTTTCTGGGGTGGTTTTTGATGATGTCTTATGCGGTATGTCCATGACTTAACCAAGTGCTAACATAATGCAAGTAGAAACTCTTTAGTCCTGTTGATAACAAAGGACCTGCATATGTCTGTTCAAAAAGCTAGAAATTCTCCCTTTTCTGTATTCAACTAGTGATATTTTTATTGTTCTTATTTTTTAAATCAGTTTTGCAGTGGGCTGGGGGGAACATCCGTGGGCCTGTGCTGTTGCACTGTCCATATTTGATGTGATTGCTTCTAAGGCAGAATACTTTGGCAATATTATTTCTTCTCCCTTGGAGTTGGAGGGAGGAAAAATTGTGGCTGGTTGAGACCTCAACACATAGTTGCTGGAGTGCTTGTGCTGTTTACATAGTGGCTAGCTGCAGATATTTTTCAAAGTTAAGGGCTAATTAATTCTAGCTCTTGAATATAAAAGTAAACACAAAGGGAGTGCATATTTAATGCATTATTCCACAGCTGTAATTAAATTAAATGAAAGCAATTTTCCATCAGCTCAGGTTACAGAAAAAGGGAAAAAATTCTTGGCTGAATTGCTGCAGCAGTTATTAGAAGAAATTAAAACCCTTTTAGTGAAATAATGAAATGTTATTTTCTACTGGAAAAAAAATCCAGGATTTCACTCTGAAAGCTGACAGGTTATTATGGATTCGGGGGTTGGCCTTGCAGGAAAAAGAGGAGCTATAATTTCAGTTTCACTTGCATTTAACAGAGCACCTGAGCAATTAACAGCTGCTGTGCACAAGTATGCAAGGGCTCCTGTGCTGTCCTCCTTGTTTCCATAGCCTGGAAGGGACTGCCAATGTTTAAACCTGTGCTAAGGACTGGTGATGGTCTAGGAAGATTTTGTAGGCATCTTCAGGGAGAGGTCTATGGCTTAAAAACTCTTTGGGTTCCCTTAAACTGTGAGTGTCTCAGGGTGCCTATGGGAAAGACCGGACACCGGCATAAAATGAGATTGGAATAATTTTTCATGAATCTTTTGTAATTGCCTGTCCTGGCTTTGGCTGGGATAGTTAGTTTTCATTCTAGTAGCTGGTATAGTGTTATGTTTTGGATTTAGTAGGAAAATAACACTGATAACACACTGATGTTTTCAGCTGTTGCTAAGCAGTGTTTCTACTAGAGTCGAGGATTTTTCGGCATCTCCTGCCCAGCCAGCGAGAAGGCTGGAGGGGCACAAGAAGCTGGGAGGGGACACAGCCAGGGCACCTGACCCAAACTGGCCAAAGGGGTATTCCAGACCATGGGACGTCATGCTGTCCTGGTTTAACCCCAGCCGGCAACTAAGCCCCACACAGCTGCTTGCTCACTTCCCTCACATTGGGATGGGGAGAGAATTGGAAGGGTAAAAGTGAGAAAACTCATGGATTGAGATAAAGACAGTTTAATAGGTAAAGCAAAAACCATACACACAAGCAAAGCAAAACAAGGCATTCATTCACCACTTCCCATCTACAGGCAGGTGTTCAGCCATCTCTAGGACAGCAGGGCTCCATCACGCGTGACTGTTACTTGGGAAGACAAATGCCCTAACTCTGAATGTCCCCCCCTTCCT
>JANZLQ010000079.1:384302-394334 GCA_026212715.1 Elanus axillaris
TCCAGCAGCTTCTCACAGAAGCCACCCCTGTAACCCCCCCCACTACCAAAACCTTGCCACAGAAACCCAATACACTGTCTCACACTATTTATTTATCTTCTGCAGATGAACTGGTCAAATCATTCAAGCTGTAGAATAACAACAGGTAGCATGGTAACAGCTCTGGCAGTGGTGATCTGCTAAAGTGGGCCGATATATCATGGGATTGCCCGCCTGCCAGGACCTTCTCTAGGGAGAATCAATGAGGAGATGGTAATAAACATAGCCTTCCTGCTAACCTTGCAAAGACACATTAATGAGAGGTTGAAGGAAAAAAAAAAATCTGCTAAAGAAATGGCAGGTGAAACATTGCGCATGCAAATGTCAAGACTGAGCAGAAATACCGTGTCTGTGGTTAACCTCAACGCCTGGAGCTGGAGTTGGGTATTAATTGATGAGAAACAGGAGAAACCGAAGATGTGATGTGCATCTCTGCTGGTCCTTAAGCTGGACTATGGCCCAACTCCTGGCAGCGAGTTCAGTCAGTGCTGGTGTATTATTATTTTTTTGTGTTGAGTCTCTTTTGGGTGTCAGTGGACCTTCTCACCAGCAAGTGGGGTTCTATCATCCTATCTTCAGCCTTGCTTTGACAGAAACGGTCACACAGGGCAGAATTTCTCAGCTCAGTAGATTTATTAGCAGTCCTTATATTTTAGGGAGGAAAAAAAGCCCCAAAGCTCTTCAAATGCAATCTTGGGTTGACTTGGTGCTAAAGGATGGAAGCTCACCTTTCACGGGCAATATCTTGGTGTAAAAGATCTTGGAGAGGCACGTAACGCCACTGGACACCGAGCCAGAGCATGAAAGACCTGAAAGCCCCAAAATTACATTTGAAATGTTGAGAAGACATAACCAAACCTGTTCTCCAAGTGATGGTGCTCACACCATGGGCTGAGCTCCCCTTTCCACCGCCTACCATGGAACCTGGCTAGTTGGCTTCTGCTGGGGTAACTGGGATTTGAACCATACCCAGGTTCATTGACCATGTTGCTTTATTTAGGAGGCACTCTGAATCAAAGAAAAGGGGAAAAATAAATTTATATTCTTAATTCAGTCAAACAGGACTGAATTTGCACACACCCTTCACCTCCACCCCATTTTACTGCTCAAATATGACATCCTGGGGGGAGCCCCTGCAAATGCTTAATAAGGTTTTCAACTCAGCTAAGCCATTTAGGGGGAAAAAAGACACTTTTCCCCTCATCTCCATGCTGGGAATATATTGTTAATGGTTTGGGGTGCTTCCCCCCCGCCTACTTTTTCTAATTCAAATAGTTTATTTTAATTCTTTTTTTTTTTTTTTAAGTAGGATACGTGTCATTTTCAGCAGTCTACATTTTTTCCACACTTCAGTAATTTTCAAGGATTTACTTAAAAATGAGGTTGACTCAGGAACTTTTATGGTGCAAGGGCTGTTAAAAGGACTGAACTAGGTTGGGAAGAAGGATTGGTTTTAAAGATTCATGTTAAAAATTATTCTCTTAATGTTTTATTGAAATTCCTTCAGAAATCAGAGGACTTCTGCACCTTGATGTGCTCACTGTCATCTGTACCAGTTCAAAGTGAGTCTGGTTTTATTGTGATCGTCAATTTGTCACTTCCTGCATGGGGGTATCTAGTTTACACCTCCAACAGTTGGATCTTGTTCCACTTCTATCCACTCAACCATGAGAGTTCTGCTGTCTCTTGGGTGCACATATATCCCTCAAATTCTCCTTTTTTTAAATTTGCATTGAGAAATGCACCAATAAACCTGCAGTATCTATTCGATCACTTGTTCCTGTGAAATCAGAGTTAATAACTCGAGTGGCATGGTAAAAGTCTGATTCTGCACAGGTTTAAAACTAATTAAGCTGTTCCTCAAGCTGTCTATCAGGCACTCTCTGAATAAGGAAATTTTAATAGAATTGTCTGTGTAATCTTATTTCAGACTCTCCTTCCCCTTGCTGTAGCTTTAATTTAATTGCATCTGCTGCACACTTTGAACTTCTGCATCACCATCAGAAATGCATTCTGGGGAGAAAAATAGGAGAAAGTCAATATGAGCAAACTCAAGAGTAGGGTGTATTTTGGGTTTGGTTTGTGTATTTTGGTTTTCTTGCTGCTTTTTTAAGAGCTGAGGGTTTAACAAGATAGGAACTGCATTTAAAATCTCCTCACCTGGTGCTATCTTTCCCTGTGCACATGAATTTCCATTTTTATTCAATGTTACAGCTGTCCCACTCTCACCAAGCCTTAAGGTTTCTAGGTCATTTGGTTTATAAAACAAATTGTCTAACCTGGTTGTAACAAGTTGGGTTATAACTTTGAAGAATCATGGCTGGTGCTAAACTTCAAAGGCAAAGCAAGAAAAAAAAAGGCAAAAATGGTGTGAATTGCCCAGGATGCTGCAGATGGGAGAGCAGGGGATAAATGCCTGTGGAGGAAGACTTTCTGCAAAACAGAAAGCAAAATACCACCACCACCACCCCCCAAAAAAAAACCCAAGAAACAAAAAAACTCCACCCATGCACCCCAAACAAGGAAAAAAAAAACCAAATGAAAACCACCAGTGTCTGCCAGTAAAATGTTAATAATTACAGCTATGTAAGTGTTTAGAAGTGGAAAATCAGAGTTTCTATGCAGCAACTGATTCCTTATGGACTTGAAGCCCACTTTCACCCTATCTACCCTAGATCATGTGCCTTATGCATATCTAACTGGCTTTAATTTGCCCAACCAAAACAATTTCTTGACTCAACCCACTTCTTTCAGGCCAACCAGCACCATGAATCGCTGGGTTTTGGGGAGTTTTCCTTCCCCTTTACTCACCATATGCTCCTCTCTCCTGGATAAGCTCTTCTGTTCCAGATTTTGATGCCCAAAAATAAAAAATTTCATCTGCTGATGAAATTAGAGTTAGAGGATAATTCAGATTTCTAGTATTTCTGTATCAGTTTTTCTTGTGCAGTTGCCCATTAGAGAATCTCTTCCATATATCTTATTTCTTCAGTTGCAATACCAGCAAAACTTCACCTCCAGCAATTTTTACACTTTTTTTTTTTCCCCAGGAATTTCCCTTGCTGCTCTGCTGTTCGCAAGCATTGTTCTGCTCCTTGCACAATACCACCCCCCCCCCTTAAAATCAAATTTATGCCTTTTGTGCCCATGTAAGGCTAAGCCAGGCTTCTGGGAGGCAGTTCACAGGTGTGCTGCTTTCAGGTTGACCTTGAAAAGCTCTCAAATAGCCAAGAAATTAGTCTTTAATGAATGGGAGAAGTGGCTGATGGGGCTTGAGGTCATGCAGGAGTATTTTGTCTTTGTGACAGGAAAAAAGGGGCTTTTTCAGCTTAAGCCAGGCATCTTGTATTTAGGCTCATTTTATAGCTTGCTATCCACTAAAATAGTAAATATAATGTAAAATGCAGGTAGATGATGAGGCAGAAGTTGTCTCTTCTTCATGCACCCCACTGCCTGGGTATCTCCTGCCTGGGCTTACCTTGACTAAATATTACAAAATTAAAAAAAAAAACTAAAAAAAAAAAAGTGTCCTTTCTGAAAAGCTTCCCTTGCCAAAATAGCTAATGTAAAACAGGCCTGAAAATTGGTCTGCAAGGAGGATATTGCATTGCACTTGCTTTGCACGTGGCTATTCTGCATCCAAGGGCAATGCAAGGTATAACGGCACGTTGGAAGGCAGCTTTCCAGGGATGAAGAGGACCACATCTTTCCCACCTCCTCTCTGTATCTCTGCCATTTCTGGTCTGATTGCAAATAATCAGCTAGGGCTTAATATATATTTCTCTTCCCTGGAGTCACGGCAGCTGCAGAGGAATGTCTGTCTGCTGCAACTAGCGTTAGGGAGGGCAGCAGAGGTCGTAAATGGTTCTTGGAGCATTTTTTAGCATTGTGGACCTTGCAAAAAAAAAACCAAAAAAAAACCAGTGCATAAAGCACATGCAGCTGTGAAAGTGGGACAGGAGAGCAGAAGGTGTGTTCTCCTCCTCTTAGCTCGTGCCATTATTGTGGCCATATAAAGTTTAAAATGTTGGCAGAACTGCAAATTCACAATTTGTGGCTGTTTCCACTCTGAAATGCAAATTTCCTTCCTCTAAAGCACAGAGCAAGGTGGGGATTAAAAAAAACTTGCTGACTCCCCCACCCCTTTTTTCCCCACTTGCAGGGGATTTGTGGGTGACATTCACCCTCCTTACCCCGTCAGCATCTTGCATCTGCGTGGGGAACCGGGGTGGCTTTGGCCAAACCAGGCTGGTCACACCAGCACCATGGATGATCACTGAACATCTCTAAGTGTCCACAGCTTGAACTCCCTGTGGTGCATGTGGATGACTTGCAAATAAAAATGACAGGGCGGGTAGTTTCATCTCTCGCATACTGGCTTTTATTATTTCTAGCTTAATTATGCACAAGGCTCTCCTGTGCTTAGCGAAGAGCCATGATTTTAGCGTTAATTACCTCAAAGCTACAGTGCCTCTGGGTTATGCTTCCAGAAGACCTCCTGCAATGCTGCAAACAAAACCAAAACCCCTCAAAACGACAACAACAAAAAAAAAAAAACCTTGCTGCGTAATCTGCACACACCCACTGCATCGGTCTTCTAAGGGCTTGCTCTTCGGTGGGGACTTGTGTGGAAGTTGGTGGTTTCCCACCCGCTGAAAGAGCAACCTGGTAGTTATTCTGAGTTGAAAGGATGCTGGGGGAAGGTGGGAGTCCTGTCCCTGAACTTGCTTCTGCTTCAGAGGAGATTTATTTACATGCAGAAACAGCTCAGAAAAAAACCACAACAACAAAAAAAAAAAAAAAAAAAAACCAAAACAAAAAAAAAAAAAAACCAAAAAAAACCAAAACCAAAACAACCACATGGTGGCCAGCAGCTTGGGTACTCAGAGGTTCCTCCTGGCTTTTGCAAAGCTCTTCTTGTCTGCATGCTACCTAATTTTCTGTGTGAAAGAATTAGTAGCATCCTAGAAACAACTGGCAGCAGAAAGAAAATCCCATTTATCGGGCTATTTAGTAGAAAGCTACCATGCTCTGTCTTTTTGCCTCTCTTCAGAGCTGGGCTACTTCTTCCCTAGCATGCACTGGGTGGCTTTCTGCAGTATGGGCTGTGCCAGGGAAGGTGTAAAGAAAAATGTTTCTCTGGGCAGCTGTAACTCAGCTGATTTATCATATCTTTGAAATGAAAAAGTGCAATTAATGGCTACAGTGAAGGAAAAATGTCATGCATTTCTAGCCCTTGATCTCTAGAGGTAAAAGCCTCTTTATCATCTGACGAAAATATCAGCTGTGTATAAGCTAAATGGATCATTAAATGTGCTATAAAGTATTTAAAAGACCATTAAAGAAGAAGAGAGGGTTAGGTAGAGAGGGAGGGAAGAAAAACAGTGTTGGAGAAGAAAGAGAAAAATTTAACTGGGTGCATCCATCAGAATCTGCATCTTCTGGTGATGGGATCTGGCCAAGCCTATGTGACACTCCACTTCTCCCAGTCCTTGTCTCTACAACACACGGGCTGTCTCCTTGCTGAGAGAAGGGCTGGGATGCTGAGCCTGATGTGATGGTGCACGGTTCCCTGGGAGGGCAGCTGCCATGGCTCATCCTCTCTGCAGGAGCTTGCCATGTCCTTCCTCAAAGATGGAATTTGCCCAGAGTTTGGGAGGTTTTGACCCCCATGGGTTTCATAGGCCTTTGAAGAAAAAGGAGGAAAACATTCTTTCAAGGATCCTTTTAACCCCAACAACCCCCCCAGGGTGGGTTTTTACTCACATCTTGTGTAAAACCTTGAGTTTACCTTCACTCCGGTTCCCAATGCATGTGGGCATCAACGTCCCGTTCCTCACGCAGACACTAAATCAGTGCAAAGTGGGACGAAATCTTCCCAGTTTCATCAAGCAGCAAAACCCCTGCCTTCCTTCCGAAGTGAACAAGTATGCTGTGTACATAACAATAGGAAATATTGGTCCCATCTGTACAATATGGCACTGTGCGTGCATCCACATTGACACAGGTGCAAGCTGGGCTTTGTTTCAAATTGCAACCCGAATTCCAAGCCTTTGAGTAGCCCCCTCAAAATCTTGACTCCCCAACACAGGGTGAAGCTCAGTAATCAGTCCTCCATGGTTTTTCAGGTGGAAGTAAACTAAACTAGTCCACCTTGCTGCTTTGCACCAGTTGAGTATCTCAAAAAGAAGAATAATTTGGATAACTGCAATTATAACACAGTTACATGGTACTTTGTTAGACCGAGGCTGCTTGGTCCTAAGCCAGGAGTGCGGCATGGAAAAGTTGACACCCGGATCTCAGGAGGGACAATAAAGGCTGGAAAAAAATCATGGAAACAGTGAGGATGCTTGGGAGTTCAAGGGTCAGAGCCAATTTTTCAGAGCCCGTACGAGGATGCACTTGCTAGCCTGGATTTCTCATCGCCCCATGCAGGGGGTTGACGGCAAAGGGCAGGAGGTGGCTTTGAGGACTCCTGCAAGCTCTCTCAGTTTATTTTCTCTCTTGAGCTTGCCAGAGAGAGGGAAAAGTGGACTGAGATGTTGAAAAATTAAATGCACCAGGTTTTTTGACATGTGTGCATCCCCGTGTGCAGCAACGCGCACAAGTTTCTCTTGGCCTTTCGAAATGAGGCTTTCATAACCTTTAGAAATGAAAAGATGTTTTTAGCAAAGAGCTGCTGGAAGGATGACAAAATACTGAATCGTTCTGTCACTCTGCGGGCTAGTTTCAATTAGCTTTCATGTTGCATTTCTATATATTCAGTTAATAAGCTCTGTCTGAGATATCTGTGCAAACGTGCTCCGTGCAAAGGCTACAAAAGTAGAAGGTGCATCCAACTGGACTGGTGGGACCAGCACCTAAAATCCAATGTGCATGAAGTACAACAGAGAAATCACCAGTTCTGGTATGAAGATGATGAGCCTGGTGTTGGTCCTCCAGCTGAAATGATGCTTCTTCACGTATGTGCTGGTCAATACGGTCTTTTTCACTGCAAAGAAACGCCGAAGGAGCAGATCTGGGCAATGTCCCACCTCTCTTTTTACCTGCTCGTAGGAGCAGATGGCAAAGTTGCAAAGATCTGCTTTGCCTCGCTGCAAACACTGGGCTGTAACCTCTCACCGAGCGTTTCCCGCAGTGCTGGGAATTATACTGTAGTTTTCTCGGCTGACTTTTAACAAAATGTTTGCTGCTAAACTGTGTCCTTTCTTCCTGCATAGTTAATTCCTTGCCCTTAAGGGGACACCAGTCTGTCATTTATCTGTTTCCAGGGCTTTGGTTGAACCATAGACTGCTTGAGAAGCACCTAAGAAGCCTAGAAAGCACAAAATCTTAATTTCAAGGGCAAGTCATGCTCCTCAGAGTCCCAAGATCTGAATTTTTCAGAGGCCCTAGACCAGACCGGCATGCATCAGTCACCTCTGGTTGGTCTCACCTGCAGCTTCCAGGGATGGTTGCCCATCACTCTGACCATGGTCTTTAAAGACATGAAAATTTGGATGCTAGACTCACCAGTTGACTCCTCCTTGTCTTGACCCTTCAGATGTTTGGTTCAACCTCTCCAGGAAGAACTGGGTGTCTTCTTAGGAGAACCGAGGGAGAACAAGTAGAACTGGTTAATTAACATCAGAATTAGCTAACTATCAGAAACGATGAAAAATTGTGGCTGCCCCCAAAGGTCAAAGCCTTCCCTTTAGTTAAGCTTGTAACTAAGCTTACTTTAAGTTTAGTCTGAGCTCATAAGTCCAGGGTAGATGGATGAGATCCTCTGCCATGCAATACCCAGGAGGTTAAGTGGGATGATCTGGTACTCGTCATCAGCCTGACGAGCTGGATGTCAATCAGTAGTGAGGTTTTACGCTGCTGCCTATCGCCATAGCAGCCAGAGCACCCTGGGCACAAAATCAAAACTAATTGCCAAATCCCTGGTGGCTCTTGGCACCTTGACATGGGTTTAGGAGCTTCACGCTAAGTGTGTCTTGCCTCGAGTTTGCCCTCAGGTTCCTGGAGACGTTGGTATTGGTGGTGTGCTTTTGCACGCAATTTTTTAAATGACTATTTATTTTTCTATTTTTTTCTATTTTTTTCCAGCAGGCTCCTCTCGCCTCCTGCAGAATCTGCCTCTCCTTGTTTGCTTGCACAGCTTGTATCATGACGCTGAGGTTATCTGATGGGTGGTTGTGGCCACATCCTCCACAGGCGGATGCTCTTCACTCTGTGTTAAGTACGGTCCATGGCTCGCAGCAGATTGAAAGTCTTCAGCGGCTGCCACCTTTGTACCATAGCTGAGGTTTAGCATTTACCCTTGACACCCCAAATTTACTCTCCCACAACCCTCATTTATCCATGGAGGTGGCAGGCTGCGGATGGTGAGACTGGGCGGATGGTGATGGGTTTGCAATGTTTGTGAATGGAGGAAAGCAGGACAGCTATAGAGGTGTGTGTATATTATTTATTTATTTATTTATTTTTATTTACATATAGATGTATATAAAGTGCTGCAAGTAGCTCAGAAGATGCAGAGGGAGAAGAAACCACCCTCAGGCTTTGCAAGAATTTTAAATGGGTACGTTTGAAGAAGCTCTGGAAGAGAGGATGACACTTTGCAGCTTCTTCTGGAGTGTGATCTGCAGTTCGTAGGCTCATTCCCTATGAAAAAGGCCTTTTTGGGGCCATCCCTGTAAATCTCGTGGGTGTGCTGCCAAACGGTGCAACGTGGGGCTCGTAGCCCCATCGTGGCAGGTTCTGGAGATGTTTCTCCTCGTCCAGCAGCAGTAGCACAAGGATGGTCGAGGCAGGAGTTCTTGCAGGGTTTTTTTTTCCTTCCAGAGCAGCTTTTCCTGAATAATCCCATTTTTTGGACACTGCTTAGAAACAGCAAAATCCCTTAAATTCATACCCCACACACACTCTTAATCCAAATTAACCTGTGAGTGTCGGTGAGTCCTCAAGCTACAGCCCTTCCCCTCCTCTTGTGCTTCATAAGAATTTGGACAAAGCTAATGAAACTGGACATCCCTGGTTTTTAAAAGCACTATTCTCAGGATTATACTCTCTTATTGTCAAGTTAATAAAATGTTCTGGTTTTGATGTCCTTCCCTTGCTAAATATTTTATGGGAGACTGTAAAAGCCTGACCTCCCCCCAAAAAACTCTCTTCATTCCCTTCCCTATCTTGTCTCCTCTTACAAGACAACAGATGCAGAGCATCAAAGCCATGGAGCTGTTTAAAAAAAGATAATGGCTTTGGCAGAAATGGGCAGAGCTGTGGCTTTTTAGCGTGCAATTTTATGGATATGAGTGTTAAAGAGCTCCAGCAATTATTTTATTTTAGGCTTGGCTTAATGAGCGGCCCCTCTGCAAGTGGAGGTGCTCGGGAAAGTGTAAAGGGTGAGACTTTTGGAAGGGAGAAAAAAGGGCTTTGGGGCCAAATTGAGTGGCTGTTGTTGTTGTTAATTTTTTTATTAATATATTGGGGTTTAATTTTATTTTTTGTTTGTTTGTTTGTTTTAAAGGCTTATTTAGTATTTGTTCTACACTCAAAAATCCTTGACACCAGCAAGGACCACCCAGCAAAGAGCCCCAAGCTCCAGAGCCACTGAAATCTCCTGTTGAATTCACCATTACCAGGACTTTTGGACCAAAGATGCTGCTGTAGCTGTAGGAAAAAAAAAAGTTGATTTATCAGTGCAGTGATCCTTAAAAGGACCCGCCTCCCCCATTCCTTCTATTTCTTGACGCTCCACTCACTGCTGCCTGTGGTGAATGGGTTGCAGCGTAGCAATGCTGCATTTCGGTGACTTTTTTTCCCACCCTTCCTATTATGTCTGGGGTGTGGAGGGCAGCTTTTACTACAGGAGGGATTTACAGGCTGCCTGTGGGTGTCAGAGATCTAATTCCCAGGTGGTTTGTGACAAGGAGCTTGCACAGTCTCCTGAGAATGCTAATATTCCTGGGAAAAGGCAGGGAATGTTTTTTTTTTTTAATTTGTGCT
>JANZLQ010000079.1:394451-407893 GCA_026212715.1 Elanus axillaris
GGAAGGGGAAGGGGAAGGGGAAGGGGAAGGGAATCAAGCAGATTTCCAGTTTGTCTTCTGAAGATATAAAGTAAACAGGACTGGTGAAGCTGTGGAGGGTACAGGCAAAAGGCTCTAAATTACCAGGCGGCAGAGGGAGCAGCCTCACATTTCACATTAAGAGACAATAGAGGGCTCGATTGTGGGTTTGTGGGTGATTTTTTTTTTTTTTTTTTTGAAGATATAAACAGACCGAGTGAGTTCTTGACTTTCAGGGCAGGGTGCAGAACACCTAATCACCTATTTTTGAAGCAGGGTTTCTGCACAGTGCCCAGAAATCCACATGGATAGAGGTCCTACAAGCCCGGGCTGCCTCAAAAAAAATACATCCCACTCAAAAAAAAAAAAAGCCCACATCCCAGAAGCATTTGGTCCAGAGCAACCAGCATCTCAGCAAACTGCAGCAGGCTTGACTCCCACTTTGGGGGTTTATTTCTCCATTCAAGGAGTGAGTGTCGCCCAGTGGTTGGAGCAAAGAGTTGAGCAGAGTCTCCATCTTGGAGACATCCAAAAACTACCTGGATGTGGTCCTGGGCATCCAGCTGTAGGTGGCCCTGGTTGGACCAGATGACCTTCAGAGGTCCCTTCCCACCCCGACCAGTCGCATTGTTCCTTCGTCTGCTTTTGCCCTGTTTTAAACCCAGTCATTTTCAAAACTCTCATAGGTTTGAGCTGATCGGGACAAAACTCATTGTATTTCCCAGATTGGGGATTGTCATTGCATCTTTGAAACCTCCAGTTGTTTTTAGGGCCCTGTTGCATGGAAGGAAAGCCTGATCTTGTAAGCTAGAGGCTGTAGCAGCAGTGGCTTTGTGTGTGTGCGATGGCAAATTGCTTTTTTCGGATGCCATTATGCATTCTTCTTTAATACAACATGATGTTTTTGAGGGGCAAGACAGGTTTGGGGGCTTAGTTTTTATCCAGCACATGCTCACTGACCCATCCTCCTTCCTTATGAAAGAGGGTATCTGAGAACAGAAGGACTCATCTACACTTTCTGTGCATTGTAAATATACTCATTAAGGACAAGGACTCTGCTAATAGGTAAATAACCCTGAATATTTGCATTTTAATAAACAAATAAATAAAAATTGCATCATCTCTCAGAGCAAGTTGGTGAAACTCAATCTGCTCTGACTGTGCATATCCACCCCAGGTTTGGGGTTTTTTTTTTGTTTGTTTGTTTGTGGTCTTCACCTATCTGCTGGATTTGCTGTTTCTTCTGCTTATTCAACAAATGCACGATGATTTTTTGAAAAGGGAACTAGTGGGATTGTCTCCTCTTGGACATGTTGCCTCAGCTTTCATGCGTATCAGATCAATACAATGTTAGATCTGTACAAGTCTTTGAACAAGGGCTAAATTTGGAAGCTTTAGATGTTGGCTTGCAAAGCGACTGCTGTGCTAAATCATTATGCCTGTGCGTGCACACACAGTTTATCATTCTGTGTGTGCTGCCTAGATCAAATCTTGTTGCCTTATCGAGGGGACAGGAAGATTGGATGAGGATGTATTTATGGTAGGATTATCTGGCTGCCTATTGATTTTTTTATTATTATTATTTTATTTTTTTAATTTTTTTTTCCCATGAGTAGTGCCCTGATTGTAGGCAAAGAATGATGGGATCTGAGTAACAGTAAATTGGAATCAGAAAGCAAGGGTCCTGGAAAAATATCCCCAGTCTCCATGGATTGTGGAAGACCACAGGGTCAGTTGGACGGCTGCTCTTATCTAAAAACCTATAATTTCATGCACTTGTTA
Organism: Elanus axillaris; assembly: GCA_026212715.1. Lineage (NCBI taxonomy): Eukaryota > Metazoa > Chordata > Aves > Accipitriformes > Accipitridae > Elanus > Elanus axillaris. The sequence goes on from JANZLQ010000079.1 coordinate 396,252, forward strand.
GCTAAAAACTATATCCACAGTACTCATTACATGTGCTCAGCGTATCTTGTTCTCCTCCTGCTTTCTCCCATGTCAGAGGAGCTGCATTTCCCCGTCGTAGGCTGCTTGGGTCTAATGCATAAACCACCGATGTGCTCCAGAGCTTTGCAGAAGGATGAAGCTCTACCCCAAGGACTTGCATCAGCACATCGTGGTCTATCTGCTCTGGGCTTTGCTGAGCATCTCTCTCCCTACAAGAGCTCCCATCCTCAGCAAATACCTGCAGATTCACATCTGCAAGGAGGAATCTGGGCCACCTATCCCCATGGATGCTTATCCCATCAGTGCTGCCATCATGTGTAAGTACCAGGGGCAGTTGCCCAAAACTTGTTTCTAATCATACTTTTTCAGCTTTTGGAAAGTAGCTGGGATCTAAGAAAGGGTTCTTTCTTAGCAAAAGTGTTGTGTTTCATTTGTGTTCTGCACTGCAGGGAGATTGTCCTGCCTTATCAGGTGCCTTTGCAAGAAGAAATTGCAGGCTTCTCCCTTCTGGACTTGGAAAGCCAAAGAGGTGACTTGGCACCTCCAGCAACAAGCTTAATTTCCATCACTTTGCTTCGAGCTCCGTGTCTTGCTGCCTCCTGAAGTGTCCACCAAGAAGAAGTAATCATGGAAGAAAAGTTAAGTGAAATTCCAGCTTTATTATCTGCCTCAGTGGGTCTCTGTCAATCTCCTACGATGCTGCTGGAGAAGCACCTCTAGGGTGAATTTGATGAAGCTCTCAGCCTGGCTTGTGTATCTAATTGATCCTGAAGCTGCAATCCTACAGAAAACAAGGCATGATGCTGCAAAACAATACAGGCTGTTGAGGGGAGCAAAGCTGGAAGGAAGGTGTTTGCAAAGTCACAAGGGTCAGTAAGCTGCATGTCTGCATCTACAAACACCAGAGAGGGACAAAGCAAAGCAAACAGTCAGTGCCCTGTGGGGTTTGGCAGATCTTTATCCCTGAATGCAGGAAGAAGGGGAGAAAAAAAAAAATGGATTAATTAATAATTAAAGATATTTCCAAGTCCATTCTCATCAACTCCAAAGTACAGGGAGGGAAACTCCTGCTGCCCTGTCCCCAAGCAGGAAGGGTACATGAACAAGGACATGTGCTTTTCCAGAGGTTTTTGAGAGCTCTTGCATGTTATCACTGAGCACCCAGTCCTATGGCAAACCCAAAGGCAGAGGCTCTCCGTGCCTCTGGCTCCCAGCTCCATCACGCTTCTCAGCTCTTGCCTTGTACAGGAAAGAGAAGACCCTCTGGTGACACAGAAATGATGGCAGCTTGGAAACCGTCTCTGATATTCGGTTTGGTCTCCCCAAACTTTTGTTTGGGGCTTGTCGTGCCTGTGGGATCCATGGCATGGCATTATGGGAGGGGAAAGAGCTTTTGCAAAGGGTTTGGGGAGCAAAACACCTGTGCTGGTTATTGCATGATAGCGGCCGATGGGCAAAAGGCATTCATGGCTTGGCTTGCTTTGGTCCTGATAGATGCTTTTGGAGGAGGGAGGTACAATCCTGCTGGTGACTTTCCTACCCTTAGTCCTTCCCTCTGAGGCATGGGGCCATGTAGTTATGGGCTCTTCTGACGGCTGAAGATGGGAAAGCCATGCCAGAAAAAAGGTCTGACTCAAAATGGGAGGTTTTTGCAGCTGCTTTGCAGTGCACAAGGTCATGGTGTGAGGAAATCTCCACCTACATCTTGTATAGCGTGTTGAAATGCAGCTCTTATTTTGATGATGCTCAGCAGCTGCTTCACAGCTGCATGCAGGAATCTGCCATAGTCAAGTGATATTTTTCAGTGAATTTATCTCCACGGGGAAGCGAGAGTTCAAAGCAAATCAGAAATGAAATGGCACTTGAAAGCCAACAGTGCTGGCGCAGTTGGGTTGAGACAACTGCGTTCAGGTTGTGCCCATGAACCCTTCAAAAATCCAGGCAAGGTTTTATGAAGCAGCCCAGAGCTTTCACTGATTCTTTTCTTGTCTCATTAAAAGAGAGATGTGTGGTTGCTTTTCCTTTCTACGCTTCGCTCCACATAACAAACCCATTCTCTGACCACTTAAGAAGTGGCAAGGACACAGCTCTGCAAAGCCCTTTCAATTAAATCAGTGGAGGAGAGCCGAGCAACAAGAAAATGTGATGCTTCGTCTATTTAATCAAGCTCATCTCTGGCCAATGTTTTTTCTTACACAAGGTTAGAAGTAGCAGATGAGGTCCCTTGTAGGGATGGAGAGCACAGTGTCTATCCTGTGTGCCTTTGCTGGCTGGAGAAACTCCTTGCATGGGCATTTTCCAGAGGGGTTGCTCCTGTTTTATCAACAGATTTAGCAGGAAAACAGCTGATCCAGGCCAAATTCAGACTTTTTCACTCCTTTTTTTTTTTTTTCCTCCCATCTCCTCTGAAGCCACCCTTGGGGCATGGAGGGGTGAAACCTGGGTCTGATCTTCCGTCCCTTGCTTCCCTCCAGTAGCTGCAGGAGGATGGTGCTTTCTCACCAGCAGAAGCCAACTAAATTGTATCTACACTATGGATAAGACATTTTTCAGGTTGGGACCTTACCTGAGCTCTATGTTTCCTGCAAGTCTCAAACCTGAATCCTGAGCAAAGGGTCATTGTTACAGAGCAAACACAACTCAGTTGGCTTGGCCCAAATCCAAGCCCATTCCCCCCAACTCATTGCAGATGAGCTAAAAAGGTTTGTTGGCTGAGAAAAAAGACATCCTGCTGTCCCAACCTGCCAAGGAAACCATTCTCTGGGATGCTGAGGGATTGTAGTTGGCTTTCTTCTATGGCTTTGATCATTCATTCTCCATTAAGGACTGAGACGGTTCTTTGGGGCAGCTTCTGCAGGTGATATTCGCACGCTTCCACACATAATTACACATATAGGTGCATTTAAAAAAATATACGGAGTGGTTCCTGGTGTGGAAACACTGTCTGAAGACCAAAGGCTTCTGCTTACAGATGGGCAGCTTTCACCATGTTGCAGGAGATGCAGTGAGCTTCTAAGAAGGCAATGGTTTGAGGAACAATAACGGCAATTGTGTCATCTCCAGGTCTATATTTTTTGGCCTCAGCAGAATTAAGAGATGTAAAAGTATATGACATGAAAAGACAGCACCAGCAGCTAGGTGATTTACTTAGTCCAGCCCAAAGTGAAAGCAAATTAAATTATTTGAAGCGTGTAGAGCTTTCTTGAAGGCACTTGGTATTGCAGGAGGCAGCCTGTGGTTGCACAGTTTGAGCTTGCTTTTAGAAGACCAGCCCACTTGCATTTCATGGGATGCACTGCCAGTCCTCACCAGTATCTACTGGTAAGGGAGATCTTTCCAGCAATAAGCTGGTTTGGGGGACGTTCAAACTAGTGGCATGTTGGAGCCAGTATTAATGACAAGACATTTAAGAAAATGAGTTTACAATGCAGCTGTAGATGACAGCTTTATCTGAAGCTGTCTCGGAGAAGCCCACATTAACCTGCCATAGTCTGGCATGCTTAGAGCGATAAAATATCTGGAGGGGTTGGAGTGGTTGGAGTGCCAAGCAAGATCTTTCGTGGCATGGATGGTCTTGCAGGGGGTGGGAACCATAAGTGTTATCCAGAAAATCCCTGTGCAGCTGTAGAAATAATTGGGTTAGGTTGCTCAGATACTGGAGGGAGGTCAATGGGAGGAGAAGAAGATGTTGGGTTTTATTCCAGGTATCTGCAGCATTACACCTTTGCTCATCTGGTCACCTAATAAAGAGAAATGCGCTGGCAGATGGTAAGTGATGGTCTCTGGAAGAGGTGATGTATATCACAACAGACCCATGCTGCCGAATTTACGGCCTGCTGTACATCAAGGTGTATATTACCTCCTCGGTGTTGCCTGAGGTGGAAGGTCGTTAATGATGCCCCATCTCTTCCTATTGAACAAAGCAGTTCACAAGCCGTGAGCTGCAGCCCACACAGTGCTGCTTGAGATGACCATGGGTGGGTTTTTTTTAGGCTGGACTTAGAGGATGCTGAGGTTTTATGAAGAGGAGCTTTTGAGGCAAGGTCAGTGCTGTGCAGGAGATGCAATATGAGTGGTCTTGCATAGCAGGCCATGTACAACCCTTGGTCCTCTGAAAATCTGCTATATCCAGAATTAGAGCATGGTTGAGGTGGGTAGAGACTTCTGGAGGTCATCTGGCCCAATGAGGGGCACCTAGAGCTGGTTGCCCAGGACCATGTCCAGATGTCTTTTGAATATCTCTCAGGATGGAGAGTCCATCACCTCCTTGGGCAACCTGTGCCAGTGCTCAGTCACCCTCACAGTAAAAAAGTGTTTCTTGATGTTCAGAGGGAACCTCCTGTATTTCAGCGTGTGCCCATGCCTCTTGGTCCCACCACTGGGTACCACTGGGAAGAGCCTGGCTCTGTCCTCTTCGCACCCTCATTTATATAGATTGGTGAGAACCCCCTGAACCTTCTCTTCTCCAGGCTGACCAGTCCCACCTCCTGCAGCCTTGCCTCACAAGAGACATGCTCCAGTCTCTTCATCATCTCCATGGCCCTTTGTTGGACTCTCTCCAGTATGTCCACATCTGCCTTGTACTGCGGACCCCTGAACTGGACACAGTACTCCAGATGTTTCCTCGTAGGTGCGGAATAGAGAAAAATCACTTCCCTCAACCTGCTGGCAATACTTAATGCAGCCCAGGAGATGGTTGTCCTTCTTTGCAGCGAGGGCGCATTGCTGGTTCATGGTCAACTTGGTGTCCACCAGCACCTCCATGTCCTTCTCTGCCGAGCTGCTTTCCAGCTGCGTGACCCCCAGCCTAGACCAGTGTTCCCCAGGTCCTCCCCAGAGGCAGGACTTTGCTCTTTTCCTTGTTGAAATTCATGAGGTTCCTGTCCAGTTTTCAACTTGATGTTCTCGTTGACCACAGCAAACTGTAAATTGCTGCTGTATCGCCTTTCTGTTGCAGTAGCACCGAAGAGAAGGAGGTGGAGAGGAGAGGAGGAGGTTCTCCCATAAAAAAAGGATGTAGAAGGAGCTGAAGAACTCAATCTTGTGTTTTGTAGCGGAAAAGACTATAGGATTTTAATCAGCAACTTGGTATTTGCCCTTTTGCCAGAGCAGGAAGATGCTTGACCCTGTCATGCAAACTGATAAATGCCAGAGACAGGTATTAGTTTTCCTGGGTCATTTCCATAGATTGGATGGGTTTGAGGTGTGAAAGCACTAGGAGTAGAGGAGCATAAATGCTGTACAGCTCACAGGGGAGGCTTATGAATGACCCTGGCTTTGTATGCGACGCAGAGAAAACAGGAAAGCTGATATGAGCCTTGTGCCATCGTGGTGCTCAGCTGCCGAAGTTATGTGACCTTTTGTAGGCAAAGGTGCTTTTGTTAAGCTGAAAAAGAAAAAAAGGAGATTTTTGATTAAGGGCAGGGAAAAGTCTGGAGGCTGCCTCTGCATGCAAGCTCTCCTGGTTTCACCTCAAAAAACCCTAGGGAGAATATGTAATTGCTCTTGCATTATCCTCCATGCCTGGTCCCCTTGTTAGCCTCCTAATGAACTTACTTTCTGCAAGACCATGAGGAATATTACTAGTGGATTCATTTGTACATCCAAAGGCTTGTTTGGAAAAGGCACTGAGGACTGGAGTCTCAGTCAAGCCATCGGACTCTCTCACTGCTTACCACACTACTTTTATTTTGCTTGTTTTCCTGCTATGCAAACTTTTCTCCCCATCGTGAGGGTTTGTTGAGCTGCAGTGTTAATTTAGTGTGTCAGAGCAATGAAAAATGTATGCCTGCTCTTGGCAGCTTTGAGTCCAGACTTGTTTCCTCCTCTTACCTTATTTCTACCGCTATTATTATTCAGACAGCAGTTGAGCTCCACAGAACTATCAGGAGGAGAATACAAACTAACATGAGGCTTGAGTGATCTGCAGGATAGCTTCACCCTGGGGTTTGGTCTGCTGGGTGGGCTGTCCTCATCCTACATGGATGGAGCAGAGGAGAAGGGACATCAGAGAGAGAAGAGGACTTGGCGAGAGGCAGCACACCTTGTAAAAAAAAGTCCAGAAATATCTAATGTCCTTGAATTGAAGAGATAATGACTTCTACCATTGACCTGCTGGGGTCTGGAGGGTGGTGAGGAAGTCCTTCCCCCATAGACCCAGCGTGACCTTGAGGACAATGCCCTCATCTCTCCATCTTCCCCTTCTCTTAATTGCTAGGGACGCAGTTGGATGCTGCCAAGAGCCTGTAAAGAGCCTGTTTGTTCCTGGGCAAGGATGATGGAGAGGGGGCTGAAAGATGAGTCCTCTTCTCCAGAAGCAGGTTTGACATCTTGGAGGAGAAAATTTCCCTGTAATTGAAATCAAGGGAGAGGAAGGCACAGTTTCCCTCTGTTTTGCTTCACAAGCACAGATCAGCCAGCTCCGGCCCGTCAATCACGTTTGCCTGCCGACGCCAGGCTGCAAAAATAAATCCCTGAGGCAGGCAGTGCGATCAATAAGTGGCGGCGCAGAGTCAGGATGAGGAGGACAACAACACCAAGAGCTTGCAGGAGGGGGGAGCAGGTCAATTCTTGATGCTGGTCTTGGGAAAAGGGTTTTGCTCCTATGAGTTATGGGATATACACCGGAAAAATTGTAATTTTGGGTGACCAAGGCCAAGACAGGATGAAATTATTCATTCTGCAATGCCAGAAAAAATAAAAATAAAAAATTCAGGCTGCCCAGAATTATTTTGCACCCAGTTGGAGCCCCTTCTGCTCATCAAAGGGAACAGTAAAAGCTATTTGCTTCAGCAAGAGCCAAAGCAGGTTGTAGAAAAAGGGATAATGTGCAAAAGCACGGGACGACCATCCCCTGCTGGCATTGCTTCCAGGGCAGAGTGGATGCGGAAAGAGGAGCACGGGTGGGAGCAAGCACTTAGACGTCTCCAAAAAACACATTTCACAGGTGAGTATCCCCATGCGCCAAGCTCTCCAAGCAAGATCGCCGAGTTTGGGTGGGCTTTTCCCAAGGAAGTGTCTCTCCCCCAGTGGCCCCGTCACCTTTGCAAACCCGGCTGCGCATTGCATCAAGGAAAATTCATGTGATAAGTGGGCTCCTTTCCAATAATGCGTTGAGCAGATGAATTATAGGAAGGAAAGTGAAAAAAAAAAATCACTAAGTACTGCTGGCATGTCTGCCAGCTGAAGAGTCAATTCGGTGTGTCTCCATCACCCACAGAAATTAAAGTAGCTTTCCACAGCATAACTTAGAGCAATCTCATTTCAGGCTGGCTGCTCAGGCACAGGAGATGGGTTTTTTCGGCAAGCTCAGCCTTTCCCAAGCATTTTTCTTCCAGGACGAGCATCCGGGGACCGTAGGGTCATCGCCGCCGTTAGTAGCCTTCATCTCCCGCAGTCGGTCCCCGACCGCCACTCGGCTGAAGAAGTAATTTAAAAACCAAGCTGTTTTGTCCTCTCCCACTATCAGCATGAAAAATGCATGCAACATCAGACTTGCTTCATTATTCATTAGCAGCATTAATTATGCAGCCGTGCCACTTGAATTGTCTCTGGTTGAGGATATTCGCAGCAGGAAAAACTTTGCAAGACATGCCAGCACGGGGTGATTTATCCCGTAAGAAGGATCAGAATATATTCAGGAGAGGAGAAAGCATGCAAAGGTCTCGCGGCAGTCGATGCAATATGGGAGAACAGCCTCACGCTCGAGGCTGTGATGCTTTGGGGAGCCACATTTTCACTTTTGGGTTCTTCACGACCTTTCCAGATGTCTCATGTGCTTTTGCCTCCTTCGTCCACGGTGGAAACAAGAGATGCTCTCTACCCACTTTGCTCCTGCAGAGCTTCAGGAGGTGTTACAATTGACTCTAAGAGGGAAAGCAGGGACTCTCCATCACGCAGAGGTGTTGATTTCCTACCCGGGCAATAACCAGAAATCAAGAGAAGGAAGCTTAAGGCTAATGAGGCTTAACGATTTTTCAGTGCAGATCTGGGAATTGATTCTCCGGTGAGATACAGGCAGGGGAAATCAAATCCTGCGAGAAGCGGAGAGAGCAGGATCCAGCCCTCCAAAAAAAAGCTTCTAGAGGGGGTTTGAGCGGTGAGTGAGCGATGAAGGGTCCTGGAAAAAAACAAAAAAACTTGGTTCTAGAAGCATTTTGGAGCTTGCAAGGCTGATTCTTGGGCAAATCCTGGCTCTTCAAATAGGAAAAGTTCCTGTTTGGAGCTGGAAGCGGTGCCTGGCATGACCCTCATTTAAGCATCAGGGGGGACATCCAGATCCCCTCCGTCTTGTGGTCTGCAGTGGAACCAGGTTGCCTTCTCTCTGGGTTGGGGGGGCAGTCCTGCAACTGCAGAACCCCATGCTGGGATGCATGGATGAAATGCAGTCTGGAGCATCCCTGTCCCCTCTGGTCCCCATCGCTGTCACCAGCCTGTCCAGAGGAATTAATTGTTTGGTTGTGCAGGCTCCTCTGTGACAGCCAGAAGGATGGGTTGGGGGGGAAGGTTGTTCCTCATTCCTCATTCTGGGGCGTTGTTCAGCTCCCAAGGTCTTTCCTGAGCTCTTTTTTGCCCCAGAAGTGGATTTTGGGAGCTTGGCAGTGAGCCAGCCCCAGAGAAACACTGGCCTCAGATGATGTCAGCATGTGGGATGATGACAACACATCCATGAAACGACCTCCTCCCCATCCTGGTGGGACAGGGACCTCTTGAATGGCAACGTCTTGCGTTAAGGTTTTGCTCTCTCTGCCCCCCCTCGTGCAAAGCAGGGACATCAACCAGCTGCTTTCAAAGGTCCAGCCCACCCACTAAACAAATAATTAGTAAGTAATTTGGAGGTGGCATTTCTGGATTCGGGGCCAAGACATTTTGGCAAACCAAGACCCATTTTGGGTGGGTGGGGAATCAGGCAGATTTTTTGCAGCAAAGCATTTGCTCCGCAAAGGTGATGCTGGGAACTGGTGAAAACCTTTAGAGGATGCAACAATGAAAGGTGAGAGCCCATCTGCATACAAACACATGGATGCATTAAAAAATACGGCTCTTTCTCGCTCCTACGTTGCTGCTGGCAGTAGCTGCTCCCCCACCTGCCTGTCTTCCCTCCTTCTCCAGCTGCATAAACAGGCGCTTTGGAGACAGCTGAGCTGTCAAGCAGGCAGAGTCCATGTCATGCAGAAAAATGGGAATAAAATTACCACCTGGCACACCAACATCGCCTCACTACCATCCATCCTTGTTGCCACGACGTGTGTGCAGGGGAAATGGGATGGGGTGGGATTGTTCCTGGTCTGGGGAAGTGGGGTAGGAGCAGGGATGCAGGGATGCTCAGGAGTGTGGGGACTCTGACTCCAAACTGCCCAGGATCTTCATCACCCGGGACTGGAGCTGAACAGCCGCAGGTCGAAGTCCAGCGCTCTTCAACCAGGTTCCTTTAGGTACTCCGCACTAGGAGGGTTTAATGTTTTAATGCCAGATTTACTTATTTGAAGATATTTGACATTAGGGGGGAGAGGGGTTGGTTCAGAAAATTGAGCCAGCAGCCTACTGGAAAATCACAATACAAGTATAATACAGCAATTGCAATACATAGCTAAACCGCAATACAAGCACGATTCCCATTACTGGTCTTTAGATGCTCTCCAGCATGACACTGGGTGTCCCAAGTCAATAGGAAGACATGGGTTGAAGCTCTCTTCAAAGCTCATTTTGATGGTTGGATGATTTTTATACACTGTGTTGGGCTGAGCCACATGTAACCTTCCCCCATGTTGGTCTGGCTTGCTCGGGGAGATAATTATTTCTATGGATTATTTCAGGGAAGGCCATTTGGCCAGCTCCAATGATAGAGCCATTTATTGACAACGAAGGCCACCCTTGGTCCTCCTAGTGTTGGGGAAGTTCAGCTCCCTTTGCGGTAGCAGTGGCCACCTCCTACTTTATTTTCTGAGCTTCATGAGCACATCATCCTCGTCCACCTTCTCCGAGCCTTCTTCCATCATAGGGATCGGGCACGTGGTCCTGCATTGGCTGCAGGGTGCCGGTCAAGTAGGACGTTGCTAGTGGTTGACACATCAGGATCTATGGGGTAGGAGGGACTCCAGGAGCAGATGGTGGTCCTGAAAGGTTGTACTGGCAGCAGCGGGAGGAATGGCTCACCAGTAAGTAGCAGAAATAGCCCTAACTGCCATGTATCATGTGATTTTGGCTCATTCGCTTGAGTCTGTGCAAGCAGATCATGAGCAGGAACCAAATCTCTCATCATTTTGTTGTAGGTCTCACAATGCTTTATAAAGTCTCAAGTTCTAGATTCACATAACAATGCGATAATCTTTCCCCCCAAAACATGATTTTTTTTATTCCCACCCCACTCAATGCAAAGCACAAACTCTAAGAGATCAAACAAGCAAAAAAAGGAATTCTTATCTCCTGCTTCATAAGACAATATTGGGACCTTTGGTGAGCCTTCATCTCTCCATGGTTGGTCACAGCGTAAAGGAAGGAGTGGGATGCTTGGGTTTTGCCCAATTTCCAGCATTTTAATAAAGAGCAGAAGGCAGCTGGGACCTTCCATCGAGGAGGGAAAGGCTGCTCTCTGCAGGCTGCAAAACAGCACAAGACGCCTGGGCCGAGTCTTGCACAACGTCCAAAAAAGCCCAACCCTAGAAGGTCTCTCAAGGAGCAGCATTAGCCAATAATTTAATTAAATTATTTTATTAGTATCATATATATTTTTATTAACAAAAAAAAAAGAAAAGAAAAAAATCAAAAAAAGATTTGGGAACGGCGTAAGTGGTGTGGTGGTGGCTTGCTTTGGGGAGGGCTTGGGACCCCCCCCCGCTACAACAGTGATGTCAAGCACTCCCAGGACTGATGTTAACATTTATCTGCCAACTGTCCTCCCTTTATAATTGCATCTCACACCCTATAATTTTAAAATATCACATAAGAACATGGAAGAAGCAGAGACGTTTCCTACTGAGAGTATCTTCCACAGGCAAATGACTTAGATCCCTTTTCTCCTGGAAATTATTTAATCTCAGTTAAAAAAAAAAAAAAATATATATATATATACCTGCTTCCAGTTCATTACCAGCACAAAATTGGCACAATTCAGCTGGAAGAGGTTTCTTCCATCTTTGGATTGATATTTTACCTGAGGTTGATGCACATTGTATTCAGAGGAAGAAATCCCATGCCAGGCTTCTGGTCCAACCATAAATCTTGGGAGAATGCTGAGTCAGCATTTCCACACATGGCCAGGTTATTGGTTATTAATTTTATAATTATTAATGATATACTTCCCCAGCATACACAACCTAAAGGGCAGCAGGAGCGAATTTTTGCTCGTAAATCTGTAAAGGCGGATTCCTGCTGATAAATCTGGCTGTCAGCTCTGAATTTTAAGGCTGGAAAAGAGAAGACAGATTCCTGCAGGTAAATAGGATGCTCTGGAGCCCCAAAAATGCGACGAGGGAGGAGTGGGATGGGACAAGTTCCCGCATCCTTCTACCTGCTCCAAACTCAATAGGTACAGACATTCTCCCCTGTCCTGGGTTCCTCTGGGACAGAGTTAATTTTCAGAGGAACCTGGGAGGGGGCACAGCCGGCACAGCCCACCCGAA